>JAGWCC010001220.1:0-63541 GCA_022651775.1 Drusus annulatus | reverse complement strand
CTCAGGTATGTGTACATGTGTTTATTTTGAACATACTCAATGTTTGTGCATATATTTTTAATTTTTTTTGGAAATGAGAGCAAATTTAAAATAAAATATATCAAAGGTCTTTTTAATTTTTTCATGACAAGGGAAAGATAATTATGAAAATCTTGTAATAACTTTAAGGAATGAGAGTCTGAAAAGTTTTTTCTTGGTTTGGACTAAATTTCTATCGGGCTTGTTATACATCTTGATTATGAATATAATTTCTTGAATAAATAGGTTTTGAGTTTGGTACTGAACTCTAACGAGTCTTTTATTACTCTCAGATCATGTGGTAGTCTATTACAGGCTTTAGGACCTGATACTCCAGCAACACGCTCTCCGAACTTAGTGTCCAGTGTGCGCTTTGGTTTTTAAGATCCTTTAAAATCTATTTACCAAAACCTTAGCTGTTAAAAAAACTTATTTATTAAAATAGGTTATCATTGAAAATAGTTCAACTGTAAGAACGTATTTTTATTGTTTTTCTGTTTTATCATAATCGGATTGAAATCTGTTGCTGTACCCGACGTATCAAGGCACACAAGTGAACTGTAATAAGGGTCAGTCCCAATCTACGAAGCGCTTTAAGTATCGATCTCGTTGTATGTAAGATCGACTGGGGTTGACTGTAGGGTTACTGCTTCCAATGAAGATGCAGCGAGTCTAATCCAGAGAGAGGGGTAGTCAGGGGATCCAGAGGGGTCAGGCGGTGGTCAAATGATTGGCAGGAGTCAGTTAGAAGGCGATGTCGAGAGCGAACTGGAAGTCAAGATAGACGTTGCTAGCAGGGGATGCTGGTGATCTGATTTACCTCGTGTTTTTGTGGAAAAAATATATTACTCAGAAACGCGATGCCGGGGGGAGGGAGTTTTGTGTGGGAGAATTTCATCTCTCCCCGGCTGGCTAATAATTTTGGGGGAAAGTTTCCTATGACCTGTCTCCCCTTTCCTGCTCACCAGCTTCCACCTTGACCCCAATTCGTCTCACCATCATTTTTATGAAGTTCGCAATTCAAGATACAAGGTACATCATTTAATCAGTGCCCGCTTTTTACGGTGTTAATTGCTAATAACATCTTTATTCTAACATTTATCCATTTCAATTTATAATTATAATGTCACGATGATGCCTCTATTTAAATCGTGCTACCAGCCTAACTCCCGTGATAGGGATCGACAGATTGATTAACAAAGTTAATTCGGCACCGTCGATTCACAGGGCCGAGCCGTGATTGGTCGGCTGCGGGTGGCCTGTCCGTGCGGGCCGGGTCAGCTCACACTTCCCCGTTGCACCTCACGGGCTTATCTTATGACGTCGTTATGACGCAATAAGCCGATGAGAAAGGAATGTGCAAAAATGTTTAGCCTCAGAGGGAACTAACTTACCAAAAATCTTATCATTTATTTAAACCCAACTTTTTTGCTGCACATGGTCTCGAGCGCTACCATCGCAGCCACAGTATGTCCGACACAGTTGCCCAGTAATAAAAACCAAAATTATATTTACCCATCTCCTTTCTCTTCTTTCACCCTTCCCAACAATACAACAACTGACTGGGCTGTCACAGAACCTATTGCAACCACGAAGCTTTAATGATTTATTCGAAACTTCGACGATAATTGTGATATTTCGAAACTAGATTGATTTGAAAAAGTTTCGAATATGTCCATCTCTAATTTCAATAAAGTGAAATTATTTTCTTCATTCTGTACTTTCTATGGGCACGGCCATATTTGTTGGTTTTGCTATTTGCTTGTCACGTTTCGTTAATTTGCTCCTTGGACGAAAACATTCGAAACTCAAACCTTCTATTAAGAAACCAAGTCTACAAATTAATATATGTTTTATATTATTGATCAGCTATTTAGCGTATCGTGTTGTACTGGACGGCCATGACTAACAGTTCTCGAATGCATTAGTACATAACCTTGGATCATAAGTATCTTCCTATCAATTTCGGCACAAGTATATTTTGATTTACCCAAACATTCTGAGCGATAGCTGATTCAGCCGGTTGGGAGCTCTAATGTGTCCGCGTGTAGGAGTACAAACAAAAACAAATCAGTAGTTGTTGGGTGGCGTCGGCGTCTGCTTCGCTCCCCGTAACTAAACGCTTTCCAAGCATTGAGGTATATATATAAAGTCCGTGTAAAATAATGTTCCAGTGTGGGAAGTGGTAGGGGGCGGCTCGAGTGCCGATGTGGACCAACTCCTCCCGAGCGCGAACGGACCAGGCATCCGATGCTTTCGGCCAGTTCCGACAAATCCCCCGAGTGACTCCCGAATGACATTCGCTCGTGCTGGTCGAAATTGTTTTTCAACACTAAAAGAGCCAATTTTCATGAATATTGACTTACACCATTGCTTTTTCCATCTCTTCCAGAACGACTTATGCAGTATCTTAGCGTACAAGTAGGCATTTTGCAGTTACAAACACGGTGAGCGCTTGTAACCCACTGAAGCCCATTAAATCACCATGATGCCAATTGGCCTCAAGTTGTTTGCCCATATTTCTAACACGTGTGTTTACTCTATTTACATACCTCAATGTTTCCAAGTGAGGACTTAATAAATACAATTTCCAGGTGAAAAGGGCTCTAGAAACAATGGAGCACTCCAATCTCGAGCCAGTCGCCATCAAGGCAGAACCAGGGACTCAACAAGAAGACGGAGCTGGAATGCCGTATGGGGAAATAGATATCGATCTCCCGGATGTAAAGAAGGAATGCTTGGAGCAATCTGAAAGAATTCACCAGATAGCGGGTAAAAAAAAAATCCATTAAATCCATAAAGGCGCTGCTTTAAATTTCAAACTCAAAAACGGCTCAAGCCATTTCAAGCTGCGTCTCGATTCTAAATGGAGGTCTTGGTAACGTCGAACTTCTCTTGTCTCGGGGCGTTCGGGGGTGAAGACCCCAAACAAAGAGACATTCCCCGAATTCGTATAGGCTTGGTGAAAACATAACATTTATCCCCTGTGCATACTTTCTCCGAGCCCGAAATTCTCAAGTTTTTTTAATTTTCTTTTTTTCGTACGGTGATTCGAGATGTTGCCTCAAAATTAAGGTGATTTTTCAAATATGGTTTCCATTTATTATTGTTTCTCCGCGAAATGTGTCGTCACCTGTTGGCCGTCGACGCACGGTGTTACAATATTGTTAGATTTGTTTTGCTGACATATCGCAGTAGATGTGGACGAACTTATTTGTAAAACAAATATCATATTGTATTTGTTTTACCTCCTTTTTTTTCTCTTCTCTCTGTCCATACCCACGAGGCTTGTTATATTGTTTTCTCTTCTTCTAGGTGCTGAACCGAAGGCCAAAAACAAAAGCGAAAGAAAAAAACCTACTTCAAAATGTATACCTTGTTCTCAATGTGACAGAAAATTTCCTTCGAAGTCTCACCTAAAAGCTCATTTGCGGACTCATACGGGAGAAAAACCATTCTCTTGTTCTTACTGTGATTATTCATGTGCAACCAAATCAAACTTAAACAATCACATGCACACCCATAGTAAAGAAAAACCATTCTCTTGCTCTTACTGTGATTATTCGTGTTCGATCAAATCATACTTGATTAACCACACACGCACTCACACGAAAGAAAAGCCTTTCTCTTGCTCTTACTGCGGTTATTTATGTTCGCGACAATCATCCTTGATTTACCACATACGCACTCATACAAAAGAAAAACCATTCTCTTGCTCTTACTGTGATTTTTGCTGTTCGCAAAAATCATCCTTAACTCAACACACGCGCACTCATACTCAAGAAAAACCGTTGTCCTGCTCTTACTGTGATTATTCCTGTTCGCTCAAATCAAACTTAACTAGACACATGCGCATTCACAGTAAATAAAATACGTTCTCTTGCTCGTACTGTGATTTTTCATGTGCAACCAAATCACATTTGATTTACCACATACCCACTCAAACTAAATAAAAACCATTCTCTTGCTCTTACTGGGTTTTCCTGTTCAGAAAAATCATGCTTAATTCGTCACATTCGAACTCATATTAAAGAAAAACTAAGATTTGAATGTGCCCCGTATAATCGGACGGCTATTCACAACGCAACACGTTAGTTAGTTGTTTAAAGATTTTGCTTTCAATCTTTCAAAACGTTGTTATTCTTTGTATTTGTGTGCTTCTCAATTTTATGTTTAAACTTATAATGGATTCTAAAACACTGTTTCCCGATTAATTATATATAAGCAATACCGTAATATACGCATCGAAAGTAATAGTACCTTGTTTATTTTTTTAAATTGTATAAACATTGTGAAAGGTTCAGCCATAGAATGAAATTGACGGTAAAGTAGTCGTTTGTTTTTTCGTCAATAAATTGTATATTTTTGTGCTCTCTTCCACTTTTATAGTGTTTCTCATAGAGTACTGTGTTTTTACATAGAAAAAATAATTATTAAGTAAACAGTAAAATTATTGCAATATTTTTAGACTTAAAACGGGCGTTTGAAACAATCGATAGAGATGGATGATTCATAATAAAATTGAGAAAATTTGGAATTAACGGTAAAGAGTGGTTTGATAATTATCTAACAGAAAGAACACAAGTAAACCAAATATGGTGGGCCAACATCTGAAACACTTCCTGCTAGTAAAGGTGTTTCACAGGGCTTGGTCTTGGGTCCACTGTTGTTCTTATAATTATTTGAATGATATTGTCCAAGTTTTAAAACATTGCTTTATACAATTTTTAGCAGATGATACATTATTATACAAAGCAAGTAAAAATTTACAGTATGCCATTGAGTAGATACAAATTTATTTAAACATGTAAAGAGTTGGTTATACCTAAACAAACTTAAATTGAATGTTATGAAAACAACGTTTCTGATAGTGGATAGCCAGTGTAGAAACTAGCAGACAACACTGAAAATTCATAGCACAAATATATAAAGGGTTAGCAGTTAAAAATATGTAGCTGTAATAATAGATGCCGAGTTAAAATTTGACAAACACTTGGAATTTTATTTATTCTTAATTATTTTACTTGAACATACATTTTTTTATTAGTTGGTAAATTGTCCATCCCACTAGGCATAAGCCTGTGTTGGGATGGCAATTTGCAAAAGTGGTTTTTTTAGCTACATAGTAACATGTTTATATCGAAAATATTGTACATACGAGTATATAATAAAAATTATATAAGTAAATGACAAATTTGAAGTTATAGAATCTACATATTAAGAACTAAATTAAACTTGGTTTTTAAGGTGAGTAATGATATTGCTTTTAAAGGAGCTTTTTGTTTGTATGTTTCTGGTGGTGCTGGGCAGAGAATTGTATCGTTAATAGAAGCGTTGAACTTAAAACTTTTTTGTCCATAAACGGTTTTATAGGCTGGGATATTAAAGAATTTTATGTGACTGCCTTAAGGCTCTAGAAATTTTTCTTTCTTCAAACATATGGACATTATTAAATTGGTGCAATAGGATGTTTTTAGAGTATAGTTGTTTCAAGTTGAGGACGTCTAGCTCCTTAAAAACAAATTTAAAAAAAAGCAGTGCAAATTATATTTCATGTAAATGTTCACAATTATCCTACGAGAAGATGTCATGATTTTAGGCTTCCCAAAACAGCGTGTTTTACAAAGGTCAAAATTTTCTAAAAGCCTTCCAAAAGCCCTAAAAAAAGTCTCAAGTCTTGGCACTTTTCCAAGGATTTGTGCCGAATATGTAAAGAAAAACCTATGTTTTTTTTAAATATATACTAAGATTTAAATTTATATATATATATATATATAAATAGTAACCTATTCCACTTTTGATCATATGATGTAAGCGCCACAGTATTTGGTTGCCGAGACAGTTCAGTGGTCCGCGGTCTTGTCGAATCTCGTGCACGTTGCGCAGACCGGCTTCGCCTCACCATTCGGGCACGAATCTCGGCCGTGGCCCTCCTTGGCAGTGGAGCCCGATCGAGCGCCAGCTAGATGACTTCCGTCATCGGATAGGTCTCTAGGTACATTGCAAACTATGACCTTGGGGTGCCTTTTAGCCGCCTTAGGAAATACACACATGGTTGATCTCGCGGGCCCAACTGCAAGTGCAGTGCGTGTAAACGGCAAGTTGCAGATGAATAATCGTAGCAGTTATAATAATAAATGGATAACATTTAAAGCGCCATTTTCGTGGGAAAGACATCTCAAGGGCGCCTTACAAATTAATTTATCTAACCTATCACTTAAACTTATAATTTACAGTTAAGATTTATTACTAAGAGCTAACAACTGATATTTTCAATTTGTGACTTACAATTAGGACTTATAGCTAGTAACTAACTACTGAGTGTAACTTAAAACTAGTGACTTACATCTAAAACTTATTGATTATAACATCATTATCTCTTGATTATTGCTCCACATTTCAGTTTCAAATTCTCCAAAATAGAGCAATGAGAATTATAGTGAGGCGAAATAGATATTTAAAAGAAGCGAAGATGTCAGACGAACTAAATTAACTAAACAGTTACCAAATCAACGCTTGTAACCAAATTATTAACAACATGAATATTCGCAGACATAAAACAAAGAAATCAGACTACTAGGAAGGATAATTCATATAAACAAAACCCTTCACTTTATAAAGAGATGAAATTTTATAATGCGTTGCCGGAAACCAGAAAAATTATACAAAGTAATAAATTTAAAATACATTAGTATGTTATATCAAGTAGTATATAAGTTATTAATATAATAAAAAGGTAAAAAGCATACGATTCATAGTTAGTTACTTTTTCACTGAAATAATCTAGAATTTATTGATATTCATTTTTATCATGCAAAAATAATTCCATGAAATCCATAATAGTACTCCCTCCCTAAGCACGAGAACTTTCTCAATTAGGGCGGTAATTATTTTTAACTAGAAACTAGACATTGTACATTTATTCAATTTATATTATGCCTACTGTTAGTATACAGTAAAAAAACGCAAAAGAACGCGGCCCAAGGACGAAAAACATGAAATATTCAACTTCAGTCAAGTAAAAATTTTCCATCAGTAACAAGTTCAGAACTTTTGTACAGCTCTTATATATTTTCCTTGCTTAGGGTTTTTTTATCCAGTAAAGAACTTTTCCCTAAGAACTCACTATTGTAAACTTAAATAGGTCAATTAAATACAACCATCAGACATCAGTGATAGACATTATGAGGGGTATTTGTATAAAATCAAATAGTTAGCAAAGGGTTACGAAAGAATCCATAAATCAAATATATATATATATATATATATATATATATGTGTATATTATATACAAGTAACTAAAATAAATAATAGTAAAACTAGACCTATAGTTGGCGACTTACAACTAAACCTTGTAACTAGTGACATAAAACTAATAACCTAAGTAATTTTAAAAGAATCATTGATCAGTATGTCAGTAAAAGCAAGATAATGTTTTTTTCAGTAAAAGTGCGTGTGTGGTTAATCAAGGATGATTTTGTTCCACATGATTCACAAAAAGAGTAAAATAACGGTTTTTCTTCAGTATGATTGCGCTTGTGTCTAGTTAAGTATGATTCGTGGGTGCATGAACAACACAGTCAGGGCAAGAGACTGATTTTACTTTAGTATGATGATATTGCATGTGAATAGTCAAAGATTGTTTAATGGCGCAAGTGTAATCACAGGAAGCGCAAGAGAATGGTTTTTCTTTAGTATGAGTTAGTATGTGTTTATTTAAGGATGATTTTAGCGAACAGGAATAATCACAGTAAGAACAAGGGAATGGTTTTTCTTTAGTATGAGTGCGTATGTGGAATTTTAAGTATGATTTTATCGAACAGGAATAATCACAGTAAGAGCAAGAGAATGGCTTTTCTTTGGTATGAGTGCGTATGTGTTTAGTTAAGGATGGTTTTACTGAACAAGAGTAATCACAGTAAGAGCAAAAGAATAGTTTTTCTTTAGTATGAGTGAGTATGTGTCTAGTCAAGGTTGATTTGAATGCAGATGAATAATCACAGTATGAGCAAGAGAATGGTTTTTCTTTATTATGAGTGATTAGTATGTGTTTAGTCAAGGTTGATTTGAATGCAGATGAATAATCACAGTATGAGCAAGAGAATGGTTTTTCTTTAGTATGAGTGAGTGTGTGTCTAGTCAAGGTTGATTTGAATGAAGATGAATAATCACAGTATGAGCAAGAGAATATTTTTTCTTTAGTATGAGTGAGTATGTGTCTAGTCAAGGTTGATTTGAATGCAGATGAATAATCACAGTAAGAGCAAGAGAATGGTTTTTCTCGTGTTTGAATCCGCAATTGAGAACAAGGTATATATTTTGAAGTATTAGGTTTTTTTCTTTCGTCTTTTTCTAGAACCGAAATGATGTTCTTTGCCTTCGATTCAGCACCTAGAAGAGAAAACAATATAACAAGCCTCGTATGTATGGACAGAGATAAGGGAAGAAAGGAAGTAAAACAACTACAATATACCCTTTTTTAACAAATAAGTTCGTCCACATCTACTGCGATATGTCAGTAAAACAAATCTGACAATATTGCTAAACCGTGCATCGACGGCCAACAGGCTACGACACAGTTCACAGAGAAACAATACTTAATGGAAACCATATTTAAAAAATCATCTTAATTTTGAGGCAACATCTCGATCACCGTACGAAAAAAAATTACTCAAACGTGAGCGTTGCAGCCTCGAAGGAAGTATACACAGGAGAGAAATTTAATGTTTTTACCAAACCCATACAAATTCGGGAATGTCACTTTGTTTGGGGTCTTTACCCCCGAACGCCCCGAGACAAGAGAAGTCTGACGTTACCAAGACCTCCATTTAGAATCGAGACGCAGCTTGAAATGGCTTGAGCCGTTTTTGAGTTTGAAATTTAAAGCAGCGCCTTTATAGATTTAATGGATATTTTTTTTTACCCGCTATCTGGTGAATTCTTTCAGATTGCTCCAAGCATTCCTTCTTTACATCCGGGAGATCGATATCTATTTCCCCATACGGCATTCCAGCTCCGTCTTCTTGTTGAGTCCCTGGTTCTGCCTTGATAACGACTGGCTCGAGATTAGAATGCTCCATTGTTCCTAGAGCCCTTTTCACCTGGAAACCGAGAGTGTTTATTAAGTCTTTATTCGGAAAGCGTTTAGTTACGGGAAGCGAAGCAGACGCCGACGCTACCAAATAACTACCCGGAGACTCTTTGTTCTCCTAAACGCAGACAAAACTTGGAGAAAGATCCTCACGGGACAAAGAGCCTCAAGGTTATTGATAAGAAGCCTTAAAATTGCAGAAGGTTGGAAACCCAGTAGAGCTAAGTCAGTTCCAATTATCTGATCTCGTCATTCACCACAAAGTAGGTCACGTTCTCGTTATCACAGACAGTGCTCTAAGTCGAAAAGAAGATAAGTAAAAAAATATTAATACGGAGTCATTGTCAGTATTCCGGCGATTGCAAAAATGACAGATTTTTAATTAATTAACTTATCAACATAAGTGGTACTTACGGCCGGTTTCAACTTCGTTGGTGATACTGAGAATACGCGTTTGAGTCAAATTTTAACTTATTTCTGTCCCTCCGATGTTTGGGTAAATCAAAATATACTTATGTTTGTAAATAAAGGTGATTAAACCCTTCGTTTGGCCGAAATATAAAGGAAGATACTTATGATCGAACGTTATGTACTGGCGTTGTTAGTTGTTACAGCTCCGAAAGAACTACTTCTTTTGGCGGCAGTTCCTACTTCCTTCGTTGTACATTGAACAAATACTTCAATTGAAGTTGGCAGTTCATTTTAGCACGTGTCTTGTATTTTGTCTATGGAGATAAGTTAAAATTTGACTCAAAGGCGTACTCTCAGTATCACCAACGAGGTTGAAACCGGCCGTAAGTAACAACATTGATTAGTTCATTATTTATAAATCTACCGTTTATGAAATTGGCGGAATAGTGACAAAGACTCCGTAATAATCATTTTTTACAAATTTACATTTCGGCTTCGGAGCACTGTCTGTGATAACTAGAACATGATCTACTTTGTGGTGAATGACGAGATCAGATAATTGGAACTGACTCAGCCCTACTGGGTTTCCAACCTTCTGCAAGTTTAAGACTTGTTATCAATAACCTTGAAGCTCTTTGTCCCGTGAGGATCTTTCTCCAAGTTTTGACGGCTTATTCAGCCGTTTGGGGGCTCTGATGTGTCTGTGTTTAGGAGAACAAAGAGTCTCCGGGTAGTTATTTGGTAGCGTCGGCGTCTGCTTCGCTTCCCGTAACTAAACGCTTTCCGAGTAAAGACTTAATAAATACTCTCGGTTTCCAGGTAAAAAGGGTTCTAGGAACAATGGAGCATTCTAATCTCGAGCGAGTCGCCATCAAGGTAGAACCAGGGACTCAACAAGAAGACGGAGCTGGAATGCCGTGTGGGGAAATAGATATCGATCTGCCGGATGTAAAGAAGGAATGCGTGGAGCAATCTGAAATAATTCACCAAACAGCGGGTAAAAACGAATTTCCTTGATATATTTTTTATTAAACTTACATATCCCGTACTCTGCAAATGAAAGACGATAGACGGTTCGAATCTTTCCGTACGAATGTAGCATAGTTTGGGAACAGGGCTTTTCACGGGCTTGGCCCGCCTTCCTGAAACGACCTGCCACGTAGGCAGACTTTGAAAACTAAAAAAAACTTTTTTCTAAAGACTTTGGTTTCGACAGAGTACAACATACAAAACATTTGTAAGCACCCGAAAGATTATTCAAATGGCATTAATAGAGATGGTCGATATTTCCGTGTCCATTTCATTATTGCTCTGAGGAATTGGCCAATTTTTTAAACTGGTTTCAGTTTATTTTAATAAAAAATCGTAAAAGGTAACAAATCAGGAATTGTCGACCGTTTCCTAAAATATAGGTGACTACTCTGTTGTTTTAATTTGAAATTAAAAATACATTCTTAGAATTAAGTTGATCCTGTAATTGAATTGTCGTAATTAAATCACTTTAACTAACTTTTTAAAAATATTTTCATTTAATACTTCGTTTAAATCTGTAATGAAGTTGCTTTTAATTTCAAACTCAAAAACGTCTCAAGTCATTTCCAGCTACATCGGGATTCTAAATGAAGGTTTTGGTAACGTCAGACTTGTTTTGTCTCGGGGCGTTCGGGGGTAAAGACCCCAAACAAAGAGACATTTCCCAAATGTGTAAGGGTTTGGGTAAAGACCCCAAACAAAGAGACATTTCTCAAATGTGTACGGTCCGAGGCTGCAATGCTCACGTTTTTTTACATCCTTTTTTCGTATGGTGATCGAGATGTTGCCTCAAAATTAAGGTTGATTTTTTTAATATGGTTCCCATTTAGTATTGTTTCTCTGTAAACTGTGTCCTAACACGGTGTTGCAATATTGTCTTTTTTTTTGCTGACATATCGCAGTAGATGTGGACGAAATTATTTGTCAAAAAAAGAGTATATCGTAGCTTTTTTACTTCCTTTCTTCCCTTCTCTCTGTCCATACCTACGAGGCTGTTATATTGTTTTCTCTTCTAGGTGCAGAATCAAAGGCAAAGAAAATCATTTCGGTTCAACAAAAAGGCGAAAGAGAAAAACCTAATACTTCAAAATATATACCTAGTTCTCAACTGCCGATTCATACACGAAAAAAACCATTCTCTTGCTCATACTGTGATTATTCATCTGCATTCAAATCAACCTTGACTAGACACATACAAACTCATACTAAAGAAAAACCGTTCTCTTGCTCTTACTGTGATTACTCTTGTTCAGAAAAACCATCCTTAACTAAACACACACGCACTCACACTAAAGAAAAGCCATTCTCTTGCTCTTACTGTGATTATTGCTGTTCGCTAAAAGAATACTTAACTAAACACATGCGCACTCATACTAAAGAAAAACCATTCCCTTGTTCTTACTGTGATTATTCCTGTTCGCAAAAATCAAACTTAAAAAAACACATACTAATTCATACTAAAGAAAAACCATTCTCTTGCTCTCACTGTGATTACACTTGCGCCATTAAACAATCCTTAACTATTCACATGCAATATCATCATACTAAGGAAAAATCGTTCTCTTGCCCTGACTGTATTGTTCATGTACCCACAAATTATACTTAACTAAACACACCCGCACTCATACTAATAAAAAACTTTTCTTTCGCTCTTATTGTGGTCATATGCAACAAAATCATCCTTGATCAATAACACACGCACATTTACTAAAAAAAAACATTCTGTTGCTCTTACTGACTAATGTTTCTTTTAAAATTACTTAGGTTATTAGTTTTAAGTCACTAGTTACAACCTTTAGTTGTAAGTCACTAGGTATAAGTCTAGTTTTACTACTATTTATTTTAGTTACTTGTATATAATTTTAATTTATTTTTTAAATTAATTTTAATTTATTTTTTTGTACAAAATGATATTTTTTTTTACTTAATAATAACAGTTGGTATAATACAAATTGAATTAATGTACAATGTATAGTTTCTATTTGATGATAATTACCTCCCTAATTTAGAAAGTTCTCGTGCTTAGGGAGGGAGCACTATCATAGATTTCATGAAATTATTTTTGGATGATTAAAATGAATATCACATGAAAGTAATAAATTCTAGATTATTTCAGTGAAAAAGTAACAAAGGAATTATCTATAAATCACATGCTTTTTAACTTATAATAATAATAATAACTTATATACTACTTGATATAACATACTAATGTATTTTATATGGTTCTTAACGGCTATTTTAAATGTATTACTTTGTAGAATTTTTATGGTTTCCGGCAACGCATTATAAAATTTCATCTCTTAATAGAGTAAACGGTTTTGTTAATTTGATTTATTCTTCCTGGCAGTCTGATTTCTTTGCATTTTTATTATAATAATAACAGTGAACTTATTTAGCGCAGTTTTGTGATATTTCACCTCAAGTGCGCTTCATACTAAATTAATTATGCTAATAAGATTAACTAACAAGGAGAAAATAAAACATAATATGTATACAAATTAAAACTATCTAAAATCATGATCGTTATCATAAATCATGAGAGAAAAAGGTTCAGATATGAATATAACAGTGCATGTGTACTTCAACAGTTAAAAAAACAATTTACTGGAAGCTAAGGTTATAAAAATTCAGATAAATTCATATTAACATATTTGTCAAATCAAAGAAAAGGAAATATGATTGAGGACAGTTAATATGTTGGTACTTAAAACATTAATATTCAAGTATTATAAGTAAACGATTCTAAAGATGCAAACAGTGTAAATATAACAAGTAACCAAAGAAAATTAAATATTTTATGATAATGAGTTTATGGTTTTCAGTAGACAGTGAGGACATTGAGTTATAATGATAGAAGTAAGGAGAAAACCGAAACAAAGCAAATTAGGGACGTTTTTAAAGAAATTAAATTTTGATAAGATTTTTAAACAATTTGGTTTTTAAGACTCGTTTGAACTCTGCTAGGTTCTGTATGTTGGCAAGTTTTGTGGGAAGCTTATTCCAGATGACTGGACCAGATACACCAAAAGCGCGATCATAGTAGACAGGTTTATTTGATCGAGATGGTTCAATTGATCGTTCAACCCGTCCAAACTTTTCAGTCCGACATGAACCCCTCACTTTGGCGCGCAAAGTGATAAGAGTTTTTAGATTTTTTTTTCTAAGCAGTATCTACATCTGCTGACCTCAAAGTAAACTGTCTACTATTTAAGGCTTGTCAGACACACAGTTCCGATATATAGGCTGGTGCCATTCCCTGCAGTGCTTTAAAGATCGTAAGGCAAATCTTAAACTTTATTATTTCAGGGCATCGAAGCCAATGAAGGCGATTCAAAAGTGGAGTAATGTGGCAATATTTGGACTCACTATAAATCATTCTCGCTGCTGCATTGATAACGGTCTGTATCCTGTTGAGTTGTTTCTGAGGGAGGCCAGCATATACACTATTACAATAGTCCATACGTGAGACGCAAAGGAATTTATAAGTGATTTAGCCGCATCAGAAGGCAGGCATCTTCTGATTGATTTAATCTGCCTTAGATGGAAAAATCCAGAACTCACAGCTTTTGAGGTTTGCGACTCAAGAGATAGACAATTGTCAATAATGAAACCGAGAAATTTTATATCTTTGGAAGGAATGATATCGGTACCCTGTACTTGTATCTGACTGCAGTCAAGAAGAGCCTGCCTTCCGGGAGAAGCTATCCAGATAAATTCTGTTTTGGTCGGGTCAAGTTTGAGTTTATTTACAGACATCCAACTTGAAACTGTATCAATAAAGTCAACTACCTCATTTTTTAGAATGTCTTTTTCATCCGGAGAGAAAAACTTGAAAATTATACGATCGTCTGCATAGCTTTGTGATTCAAATCCAGCCGAGTGAATGAGGTGAACCTTGGGGAACTCCAAATTCAATGGGAGTTTCAGGTGAAGTACATTTATTGAAAGTTAATGAGCCTACTCGTCCAGACAGGTAAGATGTCCTCCATTGGAGTATCCCACCCCGAACGCCAAATTCGGTATCGAGCACATTTAGAAGGATGCTGTGATCCACCGTATCGAAGCCTCACTCATGTCAAGGATAAACACCAACCCCAATTTACCGGTTTCCATGCCAACAATCAGATCTGAAATGATTCGCAAAAGAACAGTCTCTATTGAATGAAACTGTCTATATGCTGATTGATTTTTCGCAAACAAACGAGCAGAGTTCAAATACGCCACCAATTGCTTCGCAACGATTTTCTCTGGCAATTTCTTGTATTATTTCTGTGAATATCCACGTTGTAAATAATTTGGTGACAATTCCAAATTTTCTCAATTTTATTATGAATCCATCTCTATCGCTTGTTTCAAATGCCCGTTTTAAGTCTAAAAAATACTGCAATAATTTTACTGTAAACTTTTTTTTCTATGTAAAAACACAGTACTCTATGAGAAACGCTATAAGAGTGGAAGAGAACAGAATAATACACAATTAATTAACGAAAAAACAAACGACTACTTTGCCGCCAATTTCATTCTATGGCTGAACCTTTCACAATGTTTATATAATTAAAAATAAACAAGGTACTTTTCCTTTCGATGCGTATATTACGGCATTTTTATTTGTAATTAATCGGGAAACAGTATAAATTATTATTATACAGTGTTTTAGAATATAATGGATATATAAGTTTTTTTTAAAGCAAATTCCTTAAATAACCAGTCTGTGTTGCCAGCGCATAAAGTAATATTCTCTGGAATAGACGTCTGATTATACGGGGGACAATCAAATCTTACGTTTTTCTTTAATATGAGTTCGAATGTGACGAATTAAGCATGATTTTTCTGAACAGGAAACACAGTAAGAGCAAGAGAATGGTTTTTCTTCACTATGAGTGCGTATGTGGAAAATTAAATGTGATTTGGTTGCACAAGAAAAATCACAGTACGAGCAAGAGAACGGATTTTATTTACTGTGAATGCGCATGTGTCTAGTTAAGTTTGATTTGAGCGAACAGGAATAATCACAGTAAGAGCAAGACAACGGTTTTTCTTGAGTATGAGTGCGCATGTGTTGAGTTAAGGATGATTTTTGCGAACAGCAAAAATCACAGTAAGCGCAAGAGAATGGTTTTTCTTTTGTATGAGTGCGTATGTGGTAAATCAAGGACGATTGTCGCGAACATAAATAACCACAGTAAGAGCAAGAGAAAGGCTTTTCTTTCGTGTGAGTGCGTGTGTGGTTAATCAAGTATGATTTGATCGAACACGAATAATCACAGTAAGAGCAAGAGAATGGTTTTTCTTTACTATGAGTGTGCATGTGATTGTTTAAGTTTGATTTGGTTGCACATGAATAATCACAGTAAGAACAAGAGAATGGTTTTTCTCCCGTATGAGTCCGCAAATGAGCTTTTAGGTGAGACTTCGAAGGAAATTTTCTGTCACATTGAGAACAAGGTATACATTTTGAAGTAGGTTTTTTTCTTTCGCTTTTGCTTTTTGGCCTTCGGTTCAGCACCTAGAAGAAGATAAAACAATATAACATGCCTCGTGGGTATGGACAGAGAGAAGAGAAAAAATGGAATTAAAACAAATACAATATGATATTTGTTTTGCAAATAAGTTCGTCCACATCTACTGCGATATGTCAGCAAAACAAATCTAACAATATTGTAACACCGTGCGTCGACGGCCAATAGGTGACGACACAGTTCGCAGAGAAACAATACTAAATAGAAACCATATTTAAAAATCATCTTAATTTTAAGGCAACATCTTGATCACCGTACGAAAAAAAGAATATTAAAAAACGTTAGCATTTTGGGCTCGGAGGAAGAATGCACAGGGGATAAATGTTAAGTTTTCACCAAGCCTATACGAATTCGGGGAATGTCACTTTGTTTGGGGTCTTTACCCCCGAACGCCCCGAGACAAGAGAAGTTCGACGTTACCAAGACCTCCATTTAGAATCGAGACGCAGCTTGAAATGGCTTGAGCCGTTTTTGAGTTTGAAATTTAAAGCAGCGCCTTTATAGATTTAACGGATATTTTTTTTACCCGCTATCTGGTGAATTCTTTCAAATTGCTCCAAGCATTCCTTCTTAACATCCGGGAGATCGATATCTATTTACCCCATACGGCATTCCAGCTCCAACTTCTTGTTGAGTCCCTGGTTCTGCCTTGATGGCGACTCGCTCGAGATTAGAATGCTCCATTGTTCCTAGAGCCCTTTTCACCTGGAAATTGTATTTATTAAGTCCTCACTTGAAAACATTGCGGTATATAAATAGAGCAAATGTAAGCGTTCGAAATATGGGCAAACAACTTGAGACCAATTGGCATCATAGAGATTTAATGGGCTTCAGTGGGTTACAAGCGCTCACCGTGTTTGTAACTGCAAAATGCCTACTTATGCGCTAAGATACTGCATAAGTCGTTCTGGAAGAGATGGAAAAAAGCAATGGTGTAAGTCACTATTCATGAAAATTGGCTCTTTTAGTGTTGAAAAACAATTTCGACCAGCACGAGCGAATGTCATTCGGGAGTCACTCGGGGGATTTGTCGGAACTGGCCGAAAGCATCGGATGCCTGTTTCGTTCGCGCTTGGGAGGAGTCGGTCTACATCGGCACTCGACCCGCCCCCTACCACTGGAACGTTATTTTACACGGACTTTATATATGTACCTCAATGCTTGGAAAGCGTTTAGTTACGGGGAGCGAAGCAGACGCCGACGCCACCCAACAACTACTGATTTGTTTTTGTTTGTACTCCTACACGCGGACACATTAGAGCTCCCAACCGGCTGAATCAGCTATCTCTCAGAATGTTTGGGTAACTCAAAATATACTTGTGCCGAAATTGATAGGAATATACTTATGATCGAATGTTATGTACTAATGCATTCGAGAACTGTTAGTCATAGCCGTCCAGTACAACGCGATACGCCGTAGCACAGTCAATAATATAAAACATATATTAATTTGTAGACTTGGTTTCTTAATAGAAGGTTTGAGTTTCGAATGTTTTCGTCCAAGGAGCAAATTAACGAAACGTGACAAGCAAATAGCAAAACCAACAAATATGGCGGGGCTCATAGAAAGTACAGAATGAAGAAAATGATTTCACTTTATTGAAATTAGAGATGGACATATTCGAAACTTTTTCAAATCAAACTAGTTTAAGAAATATCGCAATTATCGTCGAAGTTTCGAATAAATCATTAAAATTTCGTGGGAGCAATAGGTTCTTTGACGGCCCAGTTAGTTGTAGTAATGTTGGGAAACGGGGCTATACAAATCATCCAAATAATAATAATACTTTTTTTTTATTTTATTTTTTGGGTTTTTTTACTTTTATTTAAACTGTCAGACAGTTTGATAATGCCCTCAGAAGGCGAAACAGCTGTCACGCGTAAAAATAATTACATCGCAGAGCTTTTAACTAAAAACTGTTTTTTTATAAAAATTAAAATAATAATAATTATTGTTTAAATAAAAGTAAAAAAACCTAAAAAATTAAAATGGAGTTCTACAAAATAAACTTTAAAACCATAAATAATAATAATACTGTTTACCTGATTAATTTAATAGAATTATACCTCTTGTCATGTGCTGTGCTGTACCAAAACATCTGTCTGACTATGGGGTATGCTTAGTATGGCATGGTTTTAGCTACGACAGCATTTGTCAGGCACGAATTAGCAGTAGCAAGAGGTGTGGACAATTAATTAAAGTGGGTTTATAATCTAAATTCTTTTGTCATGAGACCAGCATTACACTTAGTCTTCCAAGCTTTGATCAAATGTCTTCTTTGGTCTCTAATAGTTTCATTTGTTGCGTGAACATTGAGTATGTTCCGAGCGAACGCATGTACACATACCTGAGGAACAGTTAATATGTTTCGTCCGATGTGGAGCCCAGACGGTCCAAGTGTACCCCAGCTTGCTTCTGGTCACTCCACAGAAGAAAACTGTCATCGTATTGCCTTTGCCCAAGCTTTCTTCAGGTCAATAAATATTGCCGCCATTAATTCTCCATGTTCAATGTGTTTCTATAGAGTCGATATGAAAAAATAATTAATATTTACCCCTCGTCCGAAGCCATATTATTTTGACGTGAGAACTTTGTTATACTCGAAGTATTTCAAGAGTTTTTCTTATATGACCCATTGCGATGTTGCAGTTGTATCTTACTAATAAGCTTTTATGTAAATATCTAAAAATAAATTGAAAACAGTAATATTTCAATGATGAAGATAAGTCTTTGCTTTGTTTCTCTTTACTTGTATCCTTACAATTAAATGTTTTCACTATTTACTGATAACTATAAACTCATTGTTATTTTGTTACTCGTTATATGTAAACTGTTTGCATTTTTAGAATTGTTTACTTATAATACTTGAATACCAGTGTTTTAAAGTACCAACATGTTAATTTTTCATCGATTTAATTTCTTTTCCTTTGATTTAAAAACCAATCACACGTTTCATCGTTATCTTTATACCCTTAGCTATTAACTTTATAACTTGGCTTTGAGTAATTTTTTTTTTTAATATTTGTTTGTACGCATGCACTGTTTTACCCATATCTAAACGATCATGATTTTAGATAGTTTTAATTTGTATACATATATTGTATATTGTTTTCTCCTTGCGAGTTAGTCTTATTAGCTTAATTAATTGAGTATGCGTACTTGAGGTGAAATATCACAAAACTGCGCTATATAAGTTCACTGTTATTATTATTATAAAAACACCAAAATTAAGAAGAATTTGCGTAATTCCAAATTCGAATCTACAGTAGGGACCAGGACCGAGGTACTAATGCAGCAACACGCCACCACACCAAATATCACCGACTATTCCGTGACAGAACTTATATCTCTTACGAAGTTTAAATGATTAATTCGAAACTTCATCCGATTATTGCGATATTTCGAATCTAGAAATCTCGATTATCAAAATGTTTCGATTATGTCCATCAATTATTTTAACGAGGAGGATAAAGGTGCGTACTTGCTATAAAAGAACCGGCTCCTTGGAGAAATAAAATCGACGGTTCCAGTAACCGGCTTGGGACCGGCTCCTTTTAACTTGGACAAGACTGTCAACAGTATCAACTAAATCCATTCTTTTTCTTAATTCTGTACTTTCTATGGGCCCTGTCATATTTGTAGGTTATTATATTTGTTTGTCACGTTTCGTTAATTTGCAACTCGAACGAAAACATTCAGATTCAAATCTTCTATTAAAAATCCATTTAAACTCTTTATAAAAGTCCGACTTGTCATCAACAAATTGATATATGGTTTATATTATTGACTGCTACGGTGTATCGTGTTGTACTGGACGGCTATGGGTAAAACAGTTCTCGAATGTACATAACATTTGATCATAAGAATCTTCCTATCAATTTCGGCTAGACGAAGGGTTTAATCACCTTTATCTACAAACATAAGTGTATTTTGATTTACCCAAACATTCTGAGCGACGAAATAAGTTAAAATTTGACTCAAACACGTATTCTCAGTATCACCAACGAGGTAGAAACTGGCCGTAAGTACCAACTACATTAATAAGTTCATTGTGTAAAAATCTGTTATTTATGCAATCGCTGGAATAGTAACTAACAAGACTGCGTATTAATATTTTTTTGCAATCTTCATTTCGACGGAGAGCACTGTCTGTGAAAACTAGAACATGATCTACTTTGTGGTGAATGACAAATCAGATGGAACTATCCCGGCTCTACTGAGTTTCCAACCTTCTGCAAGAATAAGACTTCTTATCAATAACCTTGAAGCTCTTTGTCCCGTGAGAGTCTTTCTCCGAGTTTTGACGGCTCATTCAGCCGGTTGGGGGCTCTGATGTGTCTGCGTTTAAGGAGAACAAAGAGTCTCCGGGTAGTTGTTCGGTGGCGTCGGCGTCTGCTTCGCTCCCCGTAACTAAACGCTTTCCGAGTAAAGACTTAATAAATACTCTCGGTTTCCAGGTGAAAAGGGCTCTAGGAACAATGGAGAATTCTAATCTCGAGCCAGTCGCCATCAAGGCAGAACCAGGGACTCAACAAGAAGACGGAGCTGGAATGCCGTATGGGGAAATAGATATCGATCTCCCGGATGTAAAGAAGGAATGTTTGGAGCAATCTGAAAGAATTCACCAGATAGCGGGTAAAAAAAAATATCCATTAAATCTATAAAGGCGCTGCTTTAAATTTCAAACTCAAGAACGGCTCAAGCCATTTCAAGCTGCGTCTCGATTCTAAATGGACGTCTTGGTAACGTCGAACTTCTCTTGTCCCGGGGCGTTCGGGGGTAAAGACCCCAAACAAAGTGACATTCCCGAATTTGTATAGGTTTGGTGAAAACATTAGATTTCTCTCCTGTGTATACTTCTTCCGAGGCTGCAACGCTCACACTTGAGTTTTTTTTCCGTACGATAATCGAAATGTTCCCTCAAAATTAAGGTGATATTAAAATATGGTTTCCATTCAGTATTATTTCTCTGTGAACTGTGTCGTAGCCTATTGGCCGTCGTCAGACGATGTTAAAATATTATCTGATTTTTTGTTTGTTTACATGTTGCTTTAGATGTGGACAAACTTATTCGTTTAAAAAGTAAATGTGTATTGGTTGAACTACCTTTCTTCACTTCTCTCTGTCCATACCTACGAGACTTATTGAATTGTTTTCTCTTCTAGATGCTGAATCGAAGGCAAAGAACATCATTTTGGTTCAACAAAAACGCAATCGAAAAAAACCTGATCCTTCAAAATATATACCTTGTTCTCAATGTGACAGAAAATTTCCTTCGAATTCTCAACTAATAATTCATTTGCGGATTCACACGGGAGAAAAACCATTCTCTTGCTCTTACTGTATTTTTTCCTGTTCGCGGAAATCATCCTTGACTCAACACCAACGCACTCATACTCAAGAAAAACCATTCTCTTGCCCTTACTGTGATATGGCATATGCAACTAAATCACATTTGCTTTACCACACACGCACTCACACTAAAGAAAAACCATTCTCTTGCTCTTACTGTGAGTATTCCTGCTCGCAAAAAACATACTTAACTCAACACATACTAACTCATACTAAAGAAAAACCATTTTCTTGCTCTATCTGTAATTTTTCATGTGCAACCAAATCACATTTGACTCACCACACACGCACTCATACAAAAAAAAAACCATTCTCTTGCTCTTCCTGTGATTATTCCTGCTCACAAAAAACATACTTAACCAAACACATGCGTACTCATACTAAAGAAAAACCATTCTCTTGTTCTTACTGTGCTTACTCATGTGCAATCAGATCAACCTTGATTTACCACATACGCACTCATACAAAAGAAAAACCATTCTTTTGCTCTTACTGTGACTATTCATGTGCAATCAAATCATCCTTGATTTTTCACATACGCACTCATACTAAAGAAAAACCATTCTCTTGCTCTTACTGTGATTATTCATGTGCAATCAAACAATCCTTGATCTCCCACATACGCACTCATACTAAAGAAAAACCATTCTCTTGCTCTTACTGTGATTATTCATGTGCAATCAAACAATCCTTGATTTACCACATACGCACTCATACAAAAGAAAAACCATTCTGTTGCTCTTACTGTGATTATTCCTGTTCGCAAAAATCAACCTTAACTAAACACACACGCACTCATACTAAAGAAAAATCATTCTCTTGCTCTTTCTGTGATTATTCTTGTTCCGAAAAATGGTCCTTAACTAAACACAACCGTTCTCATACTAAAGAAAAAACATTATCTTGCTCTTACTGTGAGTATTCCTGTTCGCAAAAATCAACCTTAACTCAGCACACGCGCATTCATACTAAAGAAAAACCGTTCTCTTGCTCTTACTGTGATCATTCAAGTTCGCTTAAATCGAACTTAACCAAACACATTCGTACTCATACTAAATAAAAACCATTTTCTTGCTCTTACTGCAAATTCCTGTTGGCGAAAATCATCTTTAACTCAACACATACGCACTCATACTTAAGAAAACCCGTTATCTTGCTCTTACTGTGATGATTCATGTTTGCTCAAATCATATTTAACCAAACACATGCGTACTCAAACCAATTTTAAAAAAATTTTCAGCTAAACATAACTGAGTGTAGCTTTTCGCTGGCAAGCCTTAAAACATCTATTACTCGTATTGAAGTTCATCCACCTATCCACTCATAATACAAAATTTAAGGTTACAAATCCACTCTTAAAAGCACACTCAATTAGTTTACCTCACCAAATGCAAGTTAGTTTCTACTCCCATTACAATATATTAGTCTTAGTCAATAGACTGTTTTCGCAAGCGGAAATTCCTGATGACCTTAAATGTGCCATTATTAGGCCTATTTACAAAGCATTCCGAATTCGGAAACTATCAACCTATTAGTATCTTGCCCGCACTAAAAAAAATAATATATATATCTTTAAAATTAAACAAATACTAGCAAATTTTTTGCATAATAGACCAAAAGCAATATGGCTTTCAAAAGAGAAAGAGTACAGAAATATTGTTACAGGACTTCTCGAATTATATTAATTATGAATTAAACTATAAAAAGCATGTTTTAGTATTATTTATCGAGAGCAAATGAACGAAGAAAATAGTGTGAAAAGAATATATGATGCGAAAGTGAATGAAAGAAGTCGAAGACGCCCGATAAAGACATGGCACGATCAAGTAAATCAAATACTTGAATCGGGTCAGGTGAAGAGTCAGAATAACAGAAGAGGATGTATGAGACGATGTATTAATGTAAAGGCAGCAAGGAGTATGTGCCAAGACAGAGTTATATGGCGGTCCGACCTCGTACAATTGTGTACAAGAGTCGGATATATGCTGAAAAAATGTCTCATAAGTATAAATAATTTATATTAGGCGTTTCTATTATGTGTACTTAAGAAATCGATGTATCGTTGTACTATATTATGGTGCCCAGTGCACCATCTTAAGATGTGTGAATTTTAATAATGTGTTTTATGTATTGATAATTGATAAGATCATCTATATTTACGTTGTATTCAATATTCTGTTGACAAACTATTTTATTGTAGTTAACGGGATGATTTTTCGAATAACAATAAAAAATAAACAAAAAAAGAAATTTGGTTTTTAGTATGTCTTTTTTATGTTATCTGTTATTACACCATAGCCTGGAGAGCAGAACCTCCTTTCATAACACCTAAAATAGTAATTATTTCGTCTTCTGTGGTGACTTGAAATGTTGTCATTTTATTTTCAGTATCAATATTACAGTCTGGAGTTGTTATATTTGGGTCTATCTGTATGAAATCGGCAAGATGTTTCCCTATGTTTACAAAAAAGGTACATGCAAGTAAAGAATACCTACTGTGACAGACTTCAAAGTTTAGTGAATAATCTAGGACCGAAGCAACTAGAATATCAAATACATCAGCAGCCATTTTAGACTTGGTAGTATCAAACAACTTTCACTTGAATGTAAATTTTGTGCCACACTAAAAATATCGGACCACGAAACCATAGTAACAATGTTTGAAACGAGTATGATTAAAAATGCACTAAGAGAAATTAGGTTTAGAGATAAAAGAAACTATGAACACTCGAAATTTTGTAAAATTTTACCAAATAGTATTTCACAAACTACCGAATCAAATTCTCTAAATGACAGCAAAAAAACCTCCTCGATATTTTAACTTCAGCGGTCGATAAAAAGAGTTAAGTTATAAAAATAGTAATGAATGGTTAACATAGCCATTACACCACCTTCAGCAACAAAGACAGAATGCATATAAAGCTACACAATCGGAATCATCAGATGAAAAATTAAATAGATATAAAAAATACGTGATATTTATTCTAAGCAAATTAAAACAATACAAGTGCGATTATTATGAACAAAAATTGGAAACACTACAGAATGAGTCAAATAAACTTTGGGCAACATTAAAAGAAATTATAAAAGGTAAACAAAAAGATTTTGTAAAGTCTATTGATTTCCCAGATGGAACTGAAGAAGTGAAGAATATTGCAACTAAATTTAACAAGCTTTTTATTTCGAGTGTAGATTTACAATTGCAAGTATTCCACAACATCCTGAGAACCAACTAAACATGCCTATATGCACCGATGAAGAATTTATGTAAAAAAATATAGATTTACATATAAAAGGGTGCTAAGTAACATGCAATCTAAGGCATCTCCAAACGGTATAACAATACATTTAATCAAAGATTGTATATCGAGTATATGGAATATCTCGAGGCCAAACAGATATTAATTCGACAACAATCTGGTTTTAGAATGGAAAAAAAATACAGACGAAAACAGTAAAATTATTGCAGTACTTTAAGACCTAAAACGGGCATTTGAAACAATCGATTAAGATAGATTAATTATAAAATTAAGAAAAAATGGAATTAACGGTAAATAAAATAAATGATTTGATAATTATCTAACAGAAAGAACACAAATAACCAAATATGGTGGGCCAACATCTGAACCACTTCTTACTAGTAAAGGAGTTCCACAGGGCTCGGTCTTGGGTCCACTTTTGTTCTTATAATTATATATTATGAATGATATTGTTTAAGTTTTAAAACCTTGCTTTATAGAATAATTTGCAGATGATACATTATTACACATAGCCAGTAATAAAATACAGGATGCCATTGAATAAATACAAATTGATTTAAATTATGTATCGATTTGGTAAAGCCGAAACAAACTGAAATTGAATGTTATGAAAACAATGTTTATGATAGTGGATAGCTAGTGTGAAAACGAGCAGATACACTACAAATTGAAAGCACACATGGAAAGAGGGTTAGCATTATAAAATATTTAGGTCTTATAATAGATGCTAAGTTTAAATTTGACAAACACTTAGAATACATAACTAAAAATTAGGATTATTACGAAGGATCAGACACAAATTGGATCTCAAGACAACTCGCCTTGTATTTCATTGTAACTCCGCATAAAAAAATTGATTCCAGTGTTTTATTATTGTGTAACGAAGCCCAAAATAATAAACTGCAGGTTATGCGAAATTTTTACACAACATTTTCGTAAGGGGACTATGTAATTCGTAATAATAGATGTTGTTTCACTAATAAACGATTGTTTGCTAAAATTCGGCGATCAGTATATTGCTAAAACACTAATACTTTCTTCGTTCGAAAGAGTAATAACACCAAAGACGTTTTCAAAATAGTATGATTCTAATAGTTTTTGTTTACAGATCAGATTGTTCCAAATATATAATGATATTCCCCCACCCGAATATTCATAAGTTATTCATATTTATAAGTTCAGTTTGTATGGACGTTTCACAGAGCATTAATACGTCTACATACTCCCAGCAAGTATTCAATAATACATGTTACACATGTCAAATCCCCTATTCCACTTTTACGTTTGATTTTCCCCCATTGCTGCAGATCGTTTGTTCTTACAAAGTCCACTTCACTGTCATCTTCTATACACTATGATATAAGCGCAACAGTATATGGTTGCCAAGTCAGTCCAGGACCACGCAGTTCTGGCCTCCCGTCGGGTGGTCCGCGGTCTTGCCGAATCTCGTGCATTTGCGCAGACCGGTTTCGCCTCACCATTCGGTCACGAATCTCGGCCGCGTCCCTCCTTGGCAGTGGAGCACGATCGACCGCCAGACTTCCGTCATCGGATAGGTCTCTAGGTACATTGCAAACTATGACCTCGGGATGCTATTTAGCCGCCTAAGGAAATACACACATGGTTGGTCTCGCGGGCCCAACTGCAAGTGCGGTGCGTGTAATCGGCAAGTTGCAGATGAATAATCACAGTAATAACAATAAATGGATAACTTTTATAGCGCCGTATTCGTAGGAAAATCACCTCAAGGGCGCTTTGCAAATTAATTTATCTAACCTATAACTTAAACTAATAACTTACAGTTGAGATTTATTACTAAGAGCTAACAACTAATATTTTCAACTGGTGACTTACAGCTAGTAACTAACTTCTGAGACTTATAACTAGTGACTTACATCTAAGACTTTATTATTATTTCTTCATTATTGCTCCTCATTTGTGATACTGTTCGAACGATTCTTTTCTCGTGTAACGACAGATATTAAAACAAGTTTCAAATTCTCCAAAATAGAGCGATGAGAATTATACTTGGGCGAAATAGATATCGAAAAGTAGCGAAGATGTCAGGCGAACTAAATTGTCTAACAGTTACTAAACAACAACTTGTTACCAAATTATTTACAACGTGGATATTCAGACATAATACAAGGAAATACAAAGAAATCGGACTATCAGAAATAAGAAATCAAATAAACAAAACATTTTACTTTATAAAGAGATGAAATTTTATAATACGTTGCCGGAAATCATTCGAATTATACCAAGTAATAAATTTTAAATAGTCTGTAAGAACCATATACAAAACATAAGTATGTAATATCACGTAATATATAAGTTGTTATTATTATAATAAGTTAAAAAGTGTATGATTTATAGTTGGTTACTTTGTTGACATTAATGTACAAGTAACTAAAATAAATAAAACTAAAACTAGACCTATAGCTAGTGACTGACAACTAAACCTTATTACTAATGACTTAAAACTAATAACCTAAGTAATTTTAAAAGAAGCATTGATCAGTATTTCAGTAAGAGCAAAAGAATGTTTTTTTTTCGTAAGAGTGCGTGTGTGGTTTACCAAGGGTGGTTTCGTTGCACATAAATAATCACAGTAAGAGCAAGAGAACGATTTTTCTTTAATATGAGTACGCATGTGTCTAGTTAAGTATGATTCGTGGGTGCATGAACAACACAGTCAGGGCAAGAGACTGATTTTACTTTAGTATGATGAGTTTGCATGTGATTAGTCAAGTTTTGTATTTTAGCACAAGTATAATCACAGAAAGAGCAAGAGAATGGTTTTTCTTTAGTGTGAGTGCGTGTGTGGACAATCAAGGTTGATTTAGTTGCACATGAAAAATTACAGTAAGGGCAAGAGAATGGTTTTTCTTTTGTATGAGTACGGGTGTGATTAGTTAATGATACTTTTTCAGAACAAGAGTAGTCACAGTAAGAGCAAGAGAACGGCTTTTCTTTAGTATGAGTGCGTGTGTGTTTAGTCAAGACTGATTTTTGCACACATCTATAATCACAGTAAGAGCACGAGAATGGTTTTTCTTTAGTATGAGTGCGTGTGTGGCCAATCAAGGTTGACTTGACTGCACATGAAAAATCACAGTAAGAGCAAGAGAATGGTTTTTCTCCTGTATGAGTCCGGAAATGAGCTATTAAGTGAGACTTCGATGGTAATTTTCTGTCACATTGAGAACAAGGTATATATTTTGAAGTATTATGTTTTTTTATTTCGCTTTTGTTATTTGCATTCGATTCACCACCTAGAAGAAGAGAAAACAATATAACAAGCATGGTTTGAATGGACAGAGACAAGTGAAGAAATGAAGTAAAACAAATACAATATACTTTTTTTAACATATAAGTTCGTCCACCAAGACCTCCATTTAAAAGGCTTGAGGCGTTCTTGAATTTGAAATTAAAAGCAACGCCATTACAGAATTAAACGAAGTATTAAATGAATATATATGTTATTAAAGTAAACAATCAGCTTTGATTGATTTAAAGATTTTATTTAATTCTGAAGACGTGTTTTTGATTTCTACAATAAAACAATAAATAGCACCACACATGGTAGTCATTTATATTTGAGAAAAAGGCCGACAATTTCTGATTTTTTATTGAGATTCAATTACATTTTGCGAATTTTCATTTAAATAAAATGAAACTAGTTCCAAAAACAGCCGATTCATCAGAGAAATAGTAAAACGGTCACTGGAATATCGATTATCAGTGTTTAGTCCGACTATGTGGCAGGTCGTTTCAGGAAGGCGGGCCAAGCCCGTGAAAAGCCCTGTTCCCAAACTATGCTACATTCGTACGGGAAGATTCGAACCGTCTGTCGTCTCTCATTTGAAGGGTACGGGATATGTGAGTTTAATAAAAAAATATGCCAAGGAAATTTGTTTTTACCCGCTGTTTGGTGAATTATTTCAGATTGGTCCAAGCATTCCTTCTTTACATCCGGGAGATCGATATCTATTTCCCCATACGGCATTCCAGCTCCGTCTTCTTGTGGAGTCCCTGGTTCTGCTTTGATGGCGACTCGCTCGAGATTAGAATGCTCCATTGTTTCTAGAGTCCTTTTCACCTGGAAACCGTATTTACTAAGCCTTTAAGCGGCAGATGCCGACGCCACCAAACAACTACCCGGAGACTCTTTGTTCTCCTAAACGCAGACACATCAGAGCCCCCAACCGGCTGAATAAGCCGTCAAAACTTGGAGAAAGATCCTCACGGGACAAATAGCTTCAAGGTTATTGATAAGAAGTCTTAAAATTGCAGAAGGTTGGAAACCCAGTAGAGCTGAGTCAGTTCCAATTATGTGATCTCGTCATTCACCACAAAGTAGGTCATGTTCTAGTTATCACAGACAGTGCTCTCCGAAGTCAAAATGAAGATAAGTATTATATTACGGAGTCATTGTCAGTATTCCGGCGATTAAAAAAATGACAGATTTTTTAATAATGAACTTATTAATGAAGTTGGTACTTACGGCCGTTTTCACACTCGTTGGTGTTACTGAGAATACGAGTCCAATTTTAACTTATCTCTGTCGCTTAGAATGTTTTGGTAAATAAAAATGTACTTATATTTGTAGATAAAGTTGATTAAACCCTTCCTTTAGCCGAAATTGATAGGAAGATACTTATGATCCAAGGTAATGTACTAATGCATTCGAGAACTGTTAGTCATAGCCGTCCAGTACAACACGATACACCGTAGCACAGTCAATAACATAAAGGATATATCAATCTGTTGATGACAAGCCGGACTTTATAAAGACGTTAAAGGATTTCTTAATATAATATAAGGATTGAATTTCGAATGTTTTCGTCCAAGGTGCAAATTAACGAAACGTGACAAGTAAATAACATAACCAACAAATTTGGCAGGGCCCATAGAAAGTACAGAATTAAGAAAACAATTTCATGTTGTTTGAAATTAGTGGTGCGCATATTCCGCGGATACAAAGACGTGCTCAATAAATCACGGAAAATAATGATATTAATCTCTGTCGTCGTTACCCGCGGGGCTAATTGTTCATTTATGTTTCTTGTATTTAAATTATTTTTTTGCAGATACAACGAAATATGCCAATAAATTCCAAACTCTTTCCGTATCTATTTCACGTGTATCTGTAGAACTAAAATTTCCACAAAAGTATGTACCGTATGATTGTTTACTTGCTGAATTGTTGTTGTATTCTTGATAAATAAACATACGTAGACACCAACGACCGAAAAATGCCGCCGACCATACAAATTTTCAGTAATACGCATTCCGGGCGAACACAGACACATATCAGCTGAGAGACTATTTGCAAGGGACAAGGGCTGTGTCTGGCTTCGTGTCCGCCGGCTCAGGCTGCTAGTGTTGGCCGACTCGCTAGCTTTCGCATGTACATCTAGAACTTTCTCTTCTCAACCTTGGAGTAATGATTTAATGGAGGGATAGCTAATTTGTTTTACCCAACCCATCCTAAATAATAATAAATTACTCTCTCCGAGTTTTTACGTCATACTCCATGAGAGAAAAAGAGACAACAAATTTTTTGGATCGCTTGAACGTATGGATGTTCTAAGATTATCGTTCCCGCCTACATTCAATGCGACGTAATTTACGTCAAAGTTGTCGGTTTGAGGTTAAATTGATATCTTTTGTTTTTGATTACAATAAGGTTTCAATATTGTGGAAAAGAGGTTTTGCAAATAAACAAAACACCATGTCTATATGCTCTGTGAATTCATGTAAAAATACATCCAAAAATGGTTTTAAAAGCATAACTTTTCACAGGTAAGCCCGTAGTGTTTTATATTTTTTGACATCGCGTTTGAATTATCGTATCATTCAGTACATAAATACTATAAACGTCCATTATTATCTAAGCACACGTTGTGCTATTAGTTTTTTAAATGTTTTAACTATATAAATCATTTAATATTGTTTCTGTTGTGCTTTTGTTACGCGAACGCTTTTTGAGGTTATGTCGTATATTTACATTGAAAAACATACAGTGAAAAAGTGGTTATACAAATAAACCAAGCATTACGTCGACATGTCCTATGAATGCATGTATAAATACATCAAATATCAGTTAAACACATTACTTTTCACACGTAAATCCGTAGTTAATATAATATTTATGACAGCGCGTTTCTATCGTGGTTATCGAATTATCAAGTACCTATATAAATATATATATTTACATTATATTAACTATAAACTTTCATTCTTATTTAAGCAAACGTTATGTTATACGTTTTGTATTTGTAAATCATTTAACTGGTGTTTTTTGGTATCGTTTTGTTTGTTTGTTTACATATTATATCAAAATGGCCGCATCCCATACTTGTAGGCGAGAACAATTCGGCTACACAAAAAACAACCGTATTCTTAAATATATATTTGTCTCTTTCTATCTACTTACACGGGCGGGAATATGTGTGTGTCAGAGAGAGACCCATATCTTGCTTTGACGTTTTTTGTACAATATTTGTATGTTTTAAGGGCTGTGATAAACGTTTTTTTTTTATTAACTATTTTTTAAGATTCCCAAAAGATGAGATAAGGCGACAACTTTGGATTCGTGCAATAAAGCGAGGAGATTGGATTCCCAAGTTCCACAGTACTGTCTGTTCAGAACATTTTTCAAATGAAGATTTTAACCGGACAAAACATTAGTTCCTTTGAAGGCTTGCGCACTTCCGTCATTTTCAAGAGTCGATCTGGCTATTGAAGGGGTAATGCTGTAGTTGCACCAATAGTCGACACTCCAAAGAAGGTAGTCTTAAAAAATATAATACTTAAACGTAATACGCGAATTTTGAAACTAGAAAAAAAAACTCCACATAACAACAGACAAATCGTCGGCGTTTACGAAAAATCACATCTTTACATGATATAATACAGGACCTAAAAAAACAGGAAAATGTTCAAAGTGAAGGTATCCAAATGTTATCGTCCATTAGTGGGCCCAATAAAGATTTTTTAAAGCGTCAAATTTGCAAAGCCAGCGGACTTCCTGTAACTAGGCAGTACTCTCCAGAACTCGGAAAATTCGCAATTACCTTACACTTTTATTCTCCCAGGGCATACACTTATGTAAGAAAGACATTTGATACATGCCTGCCTCATCCCAAAACCCTTTCTAATTGGTACAAACAAATTAATTGTGAGCCCGGATTTACACAAGAATCTTTTGATGCCATCAAACTTAAAGTTAGGCAAAGTGATAGTCCGGCTCTTTGCTCACTTGTTATGGATGAAATGAGCATTCGCAAACAATTAGAAAGAGTTGGTCAAGTCGAAATGGGATATATTAATTTTGGGACTAATTTAGAAGGAGACGAAATACCCCTCGCTCGTGAAATACTTACTTTCATGATAGTATGTGTAAACGGGTCATGGAAAATACCCGTGGGATATTTTATACTTAATGTAATTTTAAAAAAAAGGTAAATAAAAGTACTGTCATCCAATTCACAAAACTTCACCACTGGTAAAAGCTATACCTCATGGGTCCACGTGGAAAATAGCGATGATTCAATAATATAATTGTTATGCTTCATGTATTCACTTTTTATTTAAAATTTAAGATTAAGCTAATTAAAATTATTTGTGGCAACCCTAATGTACTAAAACGTTTGTAAAAAAGGTGTGGCTATGAAATCCCTAGCCGCGCCTTTTTAGAGAAGTCAGTTAAAATTCTTACAAAACTGACTTCACTTGACTTGGCTTGGGCTACCTCTGTATCTCTGTGTTCTCAACCTACCTTCCCAGCCCTCTACACCAGTGTTCCGCAAACTTTTTGTGTTCAAGGTACACCTATCAAATCAAGAAATGTTAGAGGTACACCAAAGAAAAAGCAATGTTTATTTAATATTTATTTATTACTAAAATCAATATACCTAATATAAAAAGATGTTTAGTGAGAAATTTGAGCCTGTTTAACTGAATCGTTGATAAGGCTGCTCTCATCTCTTTATTGGTCGTCCTCAGGAGTTCTCTTTTTTTTCGATTTAATAGTAACGAGAGTTGAAAATCCCAATTGGCATAAGTAAGTTGTGGCAAATGGTAATAGAATTGCAACAGCACGCTTTGAAAGCAGTGGATACTCATTTTTTATATGCAGCCAAAAATGTGCTAGCTCTACTTCGGAAAAACTTTGTTTTAATGTCTATCAAAGCCTGCAATTTTTTTTTCTGAATCGGCAGCCATGACATTTGGAAACATTTCATTACTACCATTGACAGCATGGCTGATCCATAACACCAACTTAGCGCGAAAGCTTTCAATTTTGTCTTTTCGCGGCGCACCAACTGATGACCACGGTACACCAGTGTGCCGCGGCACACGCTTTGCGGAACAATGCTCTACACGATACCTACATACAAGCTTTTTCGGCGGGAAATACAAGGCGTATTTATCGAAAATATAAGCATTTCTGCAAGGTGTCGTTATGTGCCGGTACCCTATCGTATTTACAGTATTTGTGCGGACCCATATTTTGTATAACCTGCGGGTAATTATTTTGGGCTTCGTTACACAAAAATAAAACACTAGAACACTAAATGCGGAGTTACAATTGAATTGTGTAAAAGGCGAGTTGTTTTGAGATCCAAATAGTTTCTGATCCTTTTGAAGAATCGAACATTTTTAGTTATGTATTCTAAGTGTTTGTCAAATTTTAACTCGGCATCTATTATTAAACCTGAATATTTTATACTGCTAACCCTTTCTATATTTGTTAAATCAATTTTTATTATGGTCTGCTCGTTTCCACACTGGCTATTCATTATCAGAAACTTTGTTTTCATAACAGTCAATTTCAGTTTGTTTCGGTTTGACCAAATCGTTACATAATTTAAATCAATTTGTATTTACTCAGTGGCATCCTGTATTTTTTTACAGGCTATGTTTAAAAATGTATCATCTGAAATGCATCATCTGAAAAAATGCATCAAGCGCAGGAAAGACTTTGATTTAATTTTCATTTACAAAATTATTTATTGTTTTATTGACTCACCTTCTCTGTTGCAACTTACCCAGTACAACATTCCTTGCCGTAGACTCCGAAACAATGAATTGCTGTTCCTCAATCTTCACAATACTAACTATGGGTATAATTCTCCAATGTCCAGAATGTCAAGACTTGTTAACTCAAGCCATGGTCTTGAAATTTTTGATAGCAGTCTAAATGATTTTTGTCATTCTTTACGACTCTACCAAAACTTTGACTAGACCATGGCTTGAATGTTCTCTCTTATGTTTATTTTGCCTTATTTTTGTCATCGCTTCATTTATTTTTATGTATACGCTAATCATTATCTGTTGCTCTTTTTTCCATTTCGTGTTTTATATGTATTTTTTGTAATTGGACTTTAGTCCGTTAATTTATAAATAATTGTATAAAGCAATGTTTTAAAACTTAAACGATATCATGCATATGTAAAATTAAAAACAGTGGACCCAATACCGAGCCCTGTGGAGCACCTTTACTAGTAGGAAGTGGTTCAGATGTGACTCCACGATACTTAATTACTTGTGTTCTTTCTTTTAAATAGTTATCAAACCAATTTTTTACCGTTACTTCCAATTTTTCTTGATTTGATCATTAATCTCTCTCTATCGATTGTTACAAATGTCCGTTTTAAGTCTAAAAAATACGCAAAAAATCGACTGTGTACATCTGTAATTTCGTTCCATTTACGTATAACATGGTTATTGACGGTTTCATAAGAAAATATATTCCTAAGCCCAGATTTTTGTCCCAAATATACCTACTAATTTTTTGGTTTAATTTTAATAACACATCTTAGAGGAAACCACCCTCCTCCTCATGTATATTGAAATGGAAGTAGAAAACAAATTGAGCTTTTAAGGACGGATATGTAAAATTAAATGATGTATTAGGAGTGGATAGGTGGATATAGTTCAAAAGAGTCTTAGGCGTTTTAATGCTTGCAAGCGAATGGCTACACGCATATATGTTTTATTGAAATATTTTTTTATATAATTGGTATGAGTACTAGTCTACTAGTCCAGTTAAGTATGATTTGTGCGTATGTTACAGTCAGAACAAAAAAGTGGTTTTTCTTAAGTATGAGTTCGTATGTGGATGATCAAGAATGATTTGCTTGGACAAAAATAATCACAGAAAGAGCAAGATAAAGGTTTTTCATTAGTACGAGTATGCATGTGTTCGGTTAAGTAGGATTTGAACGAACATTATAAATCACAATAAGAGCAAGAGAATGGTTTTTATTAAGTATGAATGCGTGAGTGTTTTATCAAGAGTGATTTCTGTGAACAGGAATAATCACAGATAGAGCAAGAGAACGGTTTTTCTTTAGTATGAGTGCGTGTGTGTTGAGTTAAGGATGAATTTCGCGAAAATGAATTATCACAGTAAGAGCAAGAGAATGGTTTTTCTTTTGTATGAGTGCGTGTGTGGATAATCAAGGTTGATTTTGTTGCAAATGAATAATCACAATGAGAGCAAGCGAATGGTTTTTCTTTAGTATGAGTGCGTGAGTGTCTTATCAAGCGTGATTTTTGTGAACAGGAATAATCACAGTAAGAGCAAGGGAACGGTTTTTCTTTAGTGTGAGTTCGAATGTGTTGAATTAAGGATAACTTTAGCGAACAGGAATAACCACAGTAAGAGCAAGTGAATGGTTTTTCTTGAGTATGAGTGCGTGTGTGTTGAGTTAAGGATGATTTCGTTGTAGATGAATAATCACAGTAAGAGCAAGAGAATGGTTTTTCTTGAGTATGGGTGGGTGTACGTTGAGTTAAAGATGAATTTCGCGAACATGAATCATCACGGTAAGAGCAAAATAATGGTTTTTCATTTGTATGAGTGCGTGTGTGTTGAGTTAAGGATGAATTTTGCGAACATGAATAATCACAGTAAGAGCAAGAGAATGGTTTTTCGTTTTTATGAGTGCGTGTGTGGCTAATCAAGGTTGATTTTGTTGCAAATGAATAATCACAGTAAGAGCAAGAGAAAGGTTTTTCTTTAGTATGAGTGCGTGTGTGGCTAATCAAGGTTGATTTTGCTGCAAATGAATAAACACAGTAAGAGCAAGCGAACGGTTTTTCTTTAGTATGAATGCGTGTGTGTTGAGTTAAGGATGATTTTCGCGAACATGAATACTCACAGTCAGAGCAAGAGAATGGTTTTTCGTTTGTATGAGTGCGTGTGTGGGTAATCAAGGTTGAATTTGTTGAAAATGAATAATCACAGTAAGAGCAAGAGAATGGTTTTTCTTTAGTATGAATGCGTGAGTGTCTTATCAAGCGTGATTTTTGTGAACAGGAATAATCACAAATAGAGCAAGAGAATGGTTTTTCTCCCGTATGAGTCCGAAAATGAGCTATTAAGTTAGAATTCGAAGGAAATGTTCTGTCACATTGAGAACAAGGTATATATTTTGTTTTTTTTCTTTTGCGTTTTTGTTGAACCAAAATGATGTTCTTTGTCTTCGATTCAGCACCTAGAAGAGAAAACAATTTAACAAGCCTCGTAGGTATGGACAGAGAGAAGGGAAGAGAGGAAGTGAAACAAATACAATATACTCCTTTTTTAACAAATAAGTTCGTCCACATCTATTGCGATAAGTGCAAAAAATAAAAAATAAAAACAATATTGCTACACCGTGCGTCGACGGCCAACAGGTGACGACATGGTTCACAGAGAAACAACACTAAATGGATACCATATAAAAAAAATCACCCTTAATTTTGAGGCAACATTTCGATCACCGTAAAAAAAAATGTGAAAAAACGTAAGCGTTGCGGCCTCGGAGGGAGTGACAATTCTTATGTTTTTACCGAACCCATACACATTTGGGAAAAGTCACTTTGTTTGGGGTTTTTACCCCCGAACGCCTCGAGACAAAACAAGTTTGACGTTACCAAAGACTTCACTTAGAATCAAGATGTAGCTTGAAATGGCTTGAGCTGTGCTTGAGTTAAAAATGAAAAGCAACGCCATTACAGATTTATTTGTTATTTAGTCATCTATATTTTTAGAAACGGTTGACAATTTTTGATATTTTATCGAGTGTCAATTACATTCTCCGAATTTTCATTAAAATTAACTAAAACCAGTTCCAAATATCATTTTTTGTATTCTGTCGAAACAAAAGTCGTTAGAAAAAGTTTTTTTAGTTCTCAAAGTCCGACTATGTGGCAGATCGTTTCAGGAAGGCGGGCCAAGCCCGTGAAAAGCCCTGTTCCCAAACTATGCTACATTCGTACGGAAAGATTCGCACCGTCTGTCGTCTTTCATTTAAAGGGTGCGGGATATGTGAGTTTAATAAGAAAATATGTCAAGGAAATTTGTTTTTACCCGCTGTTTGGTGAATTATTGCAGATTGCTCCAAGCATTCCTTTTTTACATCCGGGAGATCGATATCTATTTCCCCATACGGCATTCCAGCTCCGTCTTCTTGTTGAGTCCCTGGTTCTGCCTTGATGGCGACTCGCTCGAGATTAGAATGCTCCATTGTTCCTAGAGTCCTTTTCACCTGGAAACCATATTTACTAAGCCTTTACTTGGAAAGCGTTTAGTCACGAGACGCGGCAGATGCCGACGCCACCAAACAACTACCCGGAGACTCTTTGTTCTCCTAAACGCAGACACATCAGAGCCCCCAACCGGCTGAATAAGCCGTCAAAACTTGGAGAAAGATCCTCACGGGACAAAGAGCTTCAAGGTTATTGATAACAAGTCTTAAAATTTGAGAAGGTTGGAAACCCAGTAGAGCTGAGTCAGTTCCAATTATGTGATCTCGTCATTCACCACAAAGGAGATCATGTTCTAGTTATCAGACAGTGCTCTCCAAAGTCTAAATTTGTAAAAAACGATCATTAATAATTTTTTAAATAATGCACTTTTAATGTTGTTGGTACATACGGCCGGTTTTAACCTCGTTGGTGATACTGAAAATATGCGTTTGATTCAAACTTTAACTCATCTCTGTCAAAGATTCTTATGATCCTAGGTTATGTAATAATGCATTCGAAAACTGTTTTACCCATAGCCGTCCAGTACAACACGATGCACCGAAGCACTGTCAATATTATAAAAGATTTATCAATATTTTGATGACAAGCTCGACTTCTAAATAAATGTTTTGAATTTTGGATGTTTTCGTTCAAGTTGCAAATTAACGAAACGTGACAAGCAACATAACCAACAAATATGGCAGGGCCCATAGAAGTGTTCAGAATGGAGAAAATAATTTCAACCTGTTGAAATTAGTGATGGACAGAATCGAAACATTTTGTTAATTGAAATATCAGGTTTCGAAATTTCGCAATAATCGGATTATGTTTCGAATTATTAACTAAAATTTTGCGAGAGTAAAGGCTGATTCACACCAACGTCCGGTTCCGCTCAGTGCCGATATTGTTCCGCAAGAAAACTTATTGATATGGTAAGAATATCAATCAAGGAGTATGTGCCAAGACAAATTTGTGTGGCAGTATATCCTTCTGCCCACCCTTGTGATATTTAACTACTTAGTTAGTTAAATAATTATTTTGAAGTGTAAAAATACTTACAACGCAGATTTTTTTTTTTAAACCATTTTTTTATCACCAAATAATATTTTTATTAATCATTAATTATTAAAAATATTATTTGGTGATAAAAAAATTATTTATTATTAACAATATTATTTAGTGAAAAAAAAATGATAAAAAAAAAAAAAAATCTGCGTTGTAAGTATTTTTACTATTCAAAATAATTATTTAACTAAATAAGTAGTTAGATATCACAAGGGTGGGCAGAAGGATATACTGCTACACAAATTTGTCTTGGCACATACTCCTTGATTTATATTCATACCATATCAATAAGTTTTCTTGCGGAACAGCACCGGCACTGAGCGGAACCGGACGTTGGTGTGAATCAAGCTTAATAGTTTCTGTGACGGGACAGTCAGTTGCTTGACAGTATTGCTTTGCGTGACGAGAGAGAAATGGAAATTAAAGAAAAAAAACAATAAAAATACGTTCTTACATTTGAACAATTTCTAATCATAACATATTTGAATTTATAATTTTTTTGAACACAGGTAACATTTTGGAAAATACATCTTATTATATAGATGCTTTATGCAATATAATTATATTTCTTGTCATGCTGTGCTGTGCTGTGCCAAGACATCTGTCCGACTATAAGGTATGTTGAACATAGCATGGCTTCTGCTGCGACAGTGTTTGTCAGGCACGAATAAGTTGTAGCATGCCAAGAGGTATGGATAATCGCTTAAGTTGAATCGGGGTAAGTGCATATATATAAGGTAGGTAAATCTAAGCCTTCAACCTTCTATAAATATAATATTTAAGCGCTGACATTAGTGATGTCATCGCTCTGTGTGAACTGCTACAAAGAACTTCTTCATTTAGCGGCAGCTAAACTTTCACACTTTTCTCACTGTGCAAATACTTTAACTGTAGTTTTTCGGTCGCTCGCACGATCGCACCATCCACAGTTTAATTGAAGTTTACTTTAAATCTTCACTTTCGTTTTCATTCGCTCGCACGATCAGCCGTGTTTCGGTGTGTTTTATTTGTACCTGATTTAATACGAAACTATTGTAATATTTTTTCTTGTCTTTGGTGACAATTGCTTTTAATTTTATAAAAGAATTACAAACTTTGATTATTTTGCTTGATTTGCTTGGGGTGGGACCTTAGATGAATTAAATAATGTAGATACGTTACTGAGACACCGCACGTGACTGTACTGAACTAAGCCAACGTGGCATACCTGAGATTTACTGCGTTTAGTCTCGCACAAACATTCGTTTGACGAACAAGCTGTCACCAGCTGCCACAAGCGCATCGCTGTAAGCTCTTTTCTGGGATAAAATGCCTTCATGTGCTTTTGACAAGTGTGAAAATTATTCGGGAACAAAAAACAAACCTCATGGAGTTTCTTTTCATGCGAAGTATACACAAATCACTTATTATTTCAATTAATACAATTATTCACATAAGTGAGATAGCGAATGCAGAAATACATAAGTGTGTGGAAGACAACCTAGCGACAGTACACGAGTACGTCGCATGCTACTTCGCTCGTAAGTTCGTTAGGGAAGACGGGGCTTGTAACGTGGAGAATGTAATGCGGGACGTTCATATAGCTATCTCATTCCCACACACATATTCTGCTTGGTATGGCTATCCTTTTCATGCTTTCAGAGCATGCCATATTTATCGTTCAATTTGTATGAATATGACGTGTCTTGTATTTTATGTCTATGGGTGGGACACTAGTTTTCCTTGCGTTGTTTTGTCAATACTGAAATTATTGATCAACTATAATTGTTGTTATAAAATAATAATTTCTACTGTTTCTTGCTTCTAACGGGTTTTTACATAGCTTGGGCTGTCTTCAACTGGTCGGGCATATCTGTAACAGTTCTTCCCTCGTAACGTGCATACACCCAAGGAGCTTATTTTAATGAGGTTTGGTTTAACAAGGCCAAATGCAACTTTTGTTTTAATGTTTTATTCACAAAATTATTTTCGTTTTTAGAATTTTGCCAGACACTCCCCCCCCCATGTTTTTTTTTTGAAGGGGAACCTTTTAGATTTCAGTTCGACTTCAATTGAAGCGTTCACCGTGAAGGTCCATTTTAAATAACTTGTAATTTGTGAAGCAAAACTCAATGTTTTTCCCATCGCTAGCTGCCATCATTAAAACGTATTTTAACTGACCAAATTCACACTCTGACACATATATGGAGCTGCCCCACACACAGCAAATTGTTTGGGGAGTTCAAATATTGATAGTTAGTTACTTCGTGCGAGTCATAAGAGTTTCCATAATTTATTTATAACTTGACCACAACTTGTGCTAGAAGGCTACACCTCCGAAGCTAACCTTTATTTTGATTATTATTATTAGTATTTGTTTAGTGAATGTCTTAAAGAATTGTGATTTATTGCACTAGATACACTTCCCCCATAAGTTTAAATACTGGGGTAAGTGCGACTACATTGTAAATGTTCTTGACCCCAACATTTTTGTGCGGACCGAAATGTCACTAGTGATGGTAATACTAAAAAACAACAATAAAACATATTTTAATGTAACAAATATAATTTTTGAAAAGGTGTTTACTTAATTAAAAAACGGGATTAATTGAATTACAAGTCATAAATATGGTTCACTTACTCCAGTCAGCAAAACTATGTTTAAAAAAGTTATTCACTTTTTACTAGATATCTCTAGTAAAAAGTGATTAAATCGAATCTTCACCGATCATTGCGATATTTCGAAACTAGATATTTGGATTTATATTTCGATTATGCTCATCACCAATTTGAAACGAGGTGAAATTATTGTCTTAATTCTGTACCTTCTATGGGCCCTGCCATATTTGTTGGTTATGTTATTTGCTTGTCACGTTTCGTTAATTTGTACCTTGGACGAAAACATTCGAAATTCAATCCTTATATTATATTAAGAAATCCTTTAACGTCTTTATAAAGTTCGGCTTGTCATCAACAAATTGATATATCCTTTATGTTATTGACGGCTACGGTGTATCGTGTTGTACTGGACGGCTATGACTAACAGTTCTCGAATGCATTTCCGAATAAAGACTTAATAAATACTCTCGGTTTCCAGGTGAAAAGGGATCTAGGAACAATGGAGCACTCCAATCTCGAGCCAGTCGCCATCAAGGCAGAACCAGGGACTCAACAAGAAGACGGAGCTGGAATGCCGTATGGGGAAATAGATATCGATCTCCCGGATGTAAAGAAGGAATGCTTGGAGCAATCTGAAATAATTCACCAAACAGCGGGTAAAACCAAATTTCCTATATATTTTTTTTACTAAACTCACATATCCCGTACCCTTCAAATGAAAGACGACAGACGGTTCGAATCTTTCCGTACGAATGTAGCATAGTTTGGGAACAGGGCTTTTCACGGGCTTGGGTCGCCTTCCTGAAACATCCTGTCACATAGTCGGACTTTAAGAACTACAAAAACTTTGTACTAAAGACTTCGGTTTCGACAGAATACAACTTACAACAACATTTGTAAGCGCCCGAAATATTATTCAAATATCATAAATAGAGATGGTCGATATTTCCGTGACCGTTTCATTATTTCTCCGAGGAATCGGCTATATTTGGAACTGGTTTCAGTTAATTTTAATGAAAATTCGGAGAATGTAATTGACACCCGGAAAATATCAGAAATTGTCAACCGTTTCCAAAAATGTAAATGACTAAATAATAAATTATTCTGTAATGGCGATGCTTTTCATTCCCCTTGTGAATGGATCTTGATGTTACCTTGAAACTAAGGGTGATTTTTTAAAATATGGTTTGCATTTAGTATTGTTTCTCTGTGAACTGTGTCGTAACCTGTTGGCCGTCGACGCACGGTGTTACAATATTGTTTGTTTTTTTTGCCGACATATCGCAGTAGATGTGAACGAACTTGTTTGTTAAAAAAAGAGTATATTGTATTTGTTTTACTTCCTTTCTTCCCTTCTCTCTGTCCATACCTACGAGGCTAGTTATATTGTTTTCTCTTCTTCTAGGTGCTGAATCGAAGACCAAGAACATCATTTTGTCTCAACAAAAACGCAAAAAAAAAAAACCTAATACTTCAAAATATATACCTTGTTCTCAATGTGACAGAAAATTTCCTTCGAATTCTCACTTAATAGCTCATTTTCGGACTCATATGGGAGAAAAACCATTCTCTTGCTCTTTCTGTGAATATTCCTGCTCGCGAAAATCATACTTAACCAAACACACACGCACTCATACACATGAAAAACCATTCTCTTGCTCTTACTGTGATGATTCGTTTGCAACGAAATCAACCTTGATTAACCACACACGCACTCATACTAAAGAAAAATCATTCTCTTGCTCTTCCTGTGATTTTTCATGTGGAACCAAATCACATTTAATTAACCACATTCGCACTCATACTAGAGAAAAACCATTATCTTGCTCTTACTGCAATTATTCATGTTCGCAAAATTCATCCTTAACTCAACACACACGCACTCATACTAAAGAAAAACCGTTCTCTTGTTCATACTGTGATTATTCATGTTCGCGAAAATCATCCTTACTTCAACACACACGCACTCATACTAAAGAAAAACCATTCTCTTGCTCTTCCTGCGATTTTTCATGTGCAACCAAATCACACTTGATTATCCACCAACGCACTCATACTAAAGAAAAACCATTCTCTTGTTCTTACTGTGATTATTCATGTTCGCAAAATTCGTCCTTAGCTCAACACACACGCACTCATACTAAAGATAAACGTTTCTCTTGCTCTCACTGCGATTATTCATTTGCATTAAAATCAACCTTGATTATCCACACACGCACTCATACAAAAGAAAAACCATTCTCTTGCTCTTACTGTGATTATTCAAGTGCAACCAAATCACATTTGATTAACCACATTCGCACTCATACTAAAGAAAAACCATTCTCTTGCTCTTACTGTGATTTTTCATTTGCAACAAAATCAACCTTGACTATCCACACACGCACTCATACAAAAGAAAAACCATTCTTTTGCTCTTACTGTGATTATTCAAGTGCAACCAAATCACATTTGATTAACCACATTCGCACTCATACTAAAGAAAAACCATTCTCTTGCTCTTCCTGTGATTTTTCATGTGCAACCAAATCACATTTGATCAACCACATACGCACTCATACTAAAGAAAGCCCATTCTCTTGCTCTTACCGTGATTATTCGTATTCGCGCAAATCATACTTGCTTTCACCCACACGCATTCATACTTAATAAAAAACATTCTCTTGCCCTTGCTGTGATTATTCGTTTGCAACAAAATCAGCCTTGATTAACCACACACGCACTCATATTAAAGAAAAATCATTCTCATGCTCTTCCTGTGATTTCATGTTCGCAAAATTCATCCTTAACTCAACACACACGCACTCATACACGTAGCATGTGGAGATCTTATGTGCATCAATTTGGGTTTTGATAATTACGTCTGCGTCATGATACCATTTTACAGAGCCGTGAAGTCTAGTTCAATACGTTCATGACCAGTGCCGTATTGTCAGCATAATATATACAGAATATAGAAATGGTTTTTCATTATTGATACCAATAAAATATAAACCGTCGGTCCCAAAATTGATCCTTGGGGGACACCAGCACAGATATCTTTTCTCCCACTCATTGTTTCTAACATTTTTACACGTATATCTATTAAATAAATATTTTTTTATCAATTTACTAGGTTTCCCATGATTCTGATTGCTTCCAGAGTTTTAAATAGTTTTTTGCGGATCAATTTTGTCAAACGCTTTGGAATTACAGATAAATAAAACTAAAACATGCCTTATATCGTTTAATTCATTATCAATATAATTTGAGAAGTCCCGTTACAATATTTCTGTACTTCTGTATTAGCTTTATTGTGCAAAAGTGTTTTTTTTTTTTTTATTTAAAGATATATTTTTCTAAAAAAATATGCAGTACAGGCAAGATACTAATAGGCCGATAGTTTCCTAATTTGGAATGCTCTCCGCCTTTGTAAATAGGCCTAATAATAGCACACTTAATGTCAGGAAGTTCTGCTTTTGTAACTAGTCTATTGATTTATCACTTATGTCTGATCGTGGGTCCTCAAATATTTATTTTTATGTCGTGCATTCTAATGTCGTCCATTCCCGTGGACTTTCGGGTAGAGTTGCCTTAGGAAGGTACATGCTATGTTACTATTACCCGTATAAATACATAAAACTTTATCAAAAGAACATATACGAGTATATGCCGTATTATAATTACTCACCGAACCAAAGTAATTCAATCGTTTTTGATTTCTTCGAAAGTTGGTGTACTAAGAATATGAAAAATCAAAGTATGTTTCATATAGCCGGTGACTTTAAAATTAACATTTAAAATATACATATATAATATAAGTTTATTTTTACAATAAGGTATTTGATAATTGTTACAAATTTTTGCACAGTGTATTACAAAATAGACATAAACTTTTACACACCATTCTGAGCAAGGTTCTTGTGTTTGGTGGAGGAATTTCGATCAAACAATAAAATGGTGTTTAGTTTTTACAAAACAGTAGAGAAAAATACTATGTATTTGTGTACAATTAGTTATAGTAATAAATGCTAGTACACAATGATAAAATACTGTTTGTAAATTAAGAAGAAAGAAAATTGATAATAGCAATAAAAATTTTTAAGGACTGTAGTTGTTTGATGTAATTTTTTTTTAATTTAAGCTGAAATTTATGAATATTATCTATGGTTTTTAGATTTAACGGGAAGATTGTTAAAGTTATTCCTAGATGGAAGTAAGTATTTTGAGAATGCCCAGGGTTAAATTTTGGGATTTGAAAATTATTCTAGCAGACATTAAGTTGTTTTAAGCTGTTTTTCTCAATAAATTTGTAAAATTATTTTAAATTTTTTTAACATATGTCATCTATTGTAGTTACATTGAAAATAATAAAAACGGTTTTAGTAGAAAATGGTGATGTTTTTCTTTAACATTACCTTAATTATCAATCTTTGAATTATTGGATTTAAAATATTATCATATGTCCCTCCCCAGCCAATTATACCAAATTGTAATACGGACTGAACAATTGCATAGTACACTCGTAAAAAAAATTAACAAGCTTTTTATTTCGAGTATAGATTTATAATTGCAATTATTCCACAACGTCCTGAGAACCAACTAGACATGCCTATATGCACCGATGAAGTATTTAAGTTAAAAAATATAGATTAAGAAAATTTTAAAAGGGTGCTAAGTAACATGCAATCTAAGGCATCTCTAAACAGTATAACAATAAATTTAATCGAAGATTCTATATACTATATTACTGGTGAATCGACGGATCTCTGAATAGTGAAGTATTTCCCGAAACTTGGAAGACAAAATTGACGACTTTAGACCTATAAATTGTTAATTAACAAAAACTTTAATACATTGTAAAAGAGCAACTTACGGAATATCTCGAGGCCAAACAGATATTAGTTCGACAACAATCTAGTTTAAAAAAAAACAAATTTACTAGTGAAACCGTTATTAACTATGTAATACATGAATGGAAAAAATTTACAGTTTGATAATTATCTAAAAGAAAGAACACAAGTAACCAAATATGGTGGGGTAACATCTGAACCACTTCCTACTAGTAAAGGTGTTCCACAGGGCTCGGTCTTGGGTCCACTGTTGTTCATTATATATATGAATGATATTGTTCAAGTTTTAAAACATTGCTTTATACAATTATTTGCAGATGATACATTATTATACATAGCCAGTAAAAAATGCAGGATGCCATTGATAAAATACAAATTTATTTCAATTATTTAACGATTTGGTTAAACCGAAACAAACTGAAAATTAATTTTATGAAAAAAAGTTTCTGATAGTGGATAGCAAATGTGGAAACGAGCAGACACACTAAATATTGAAAACACACATATAGAAAGGGTTAGCATTATAAAATATTTAGGTGTAATAATAAATGCCAATTTAAAATTTGATACAAACTTCGAATACATAACTAACAAAGTTGGATTCTTAAAAAGGATCAGAAACTATTTGGATCTCAAGACAACTCACCTTGTATACAATTTCATTGTAACTCCACATTAAAATAAACATTCCAGTGTTTTATTATTGTGTAACAAAGCCCAACATAATAAACTGCAGGTTATACAAAATAAAGGGTTGAGGATGATTTTGAAAAGCAATACTTTTACTTGAGTTAAAACTATGTTACAAAGTTAAAAATGATGACAACTAAACAACATATAACACTTAAACGAAGTTGATTTACAACTATCCATCTACCCATCTATCCGAATAATATTATCATCATTTAAATGTTCCCAAAATTTTAAGAAGTTGTATGATTTCAGATCAAAACAATTTTACAAAGGTAAAAAAGCTTTTTATAAGGTGAAAAACTGTTCAAAAGCCCCTAAAAGAAGCCTCCAGTCTTGAAACTTTTCTAGGATTTGTGCTGAATACGTGAAAAAAAACCTATGATTTTTATACATACTAAGATTTCAATTTATATCTAATTATATATTTACCTTATGTGATTAGTTCTACTATAATTTTTTCTTACTAAATATATTTCTTAAAAAATAATTTGCATACATCTAAATAAAAAAACAAAAAAAAAACATAAGGCAGTTCTAGCAAATCGCATGTGTGCAGCATATGGCGTATAGTATGTCCGAAATAATGATCGTATAGGCTTGTTACACTTTCCACTGTGCGTCTCCTTAGCACAAATCGCAATTACTTTTAGTTTTATTTCATCCCAGGTTTTCTTAGTATCATTAAATCTACTACCTATAAATATATATTAAAAAAACAAGATTTTTGCTAAGTAATTATTTTGCTAACATTATTTCGCACGACCTTGTATTCATTTAAATCATTTTTATTAGTTGGGGAAATCTTTCACCTTCGAAATAGCTGTAATACTGTCTTGATAGTAATGAATTCCACTGTATTTTATGAATATGACGGTCGATACGTTTTTGGGAAGGTTCTTTTTGGCATATTTGATATAAACTGCACTAATATAATTATCTGCATACACACGCCGATAGCCAGATCGGTTGTCCACTTATTTTTTTCCGTGAATTTACCTAACGTATGCGTTGCCGGAAACCAAAAAAATATACCAAGTAATAAATTGAAATAGCCTACAAAAACCATATAAAATACGTTAGTGCGTAAAATCAAGTAGTATATAAGTTATTATTATTATAATAAGTCAAAAAGCATATGAGTTATAGTTAGTTACTTTGTAAATATTAATATACAAGTAATTAAAATAAATAAAACTAAAACTAGATTATTTAAAAGAAGCAAAAACTTTGTAGATGAACTAAATTGAATTGAAAACTAAATTACAAAAATTTTTGTTTTAAGCCACATTATTTATTCACAGAAATAACAATTCGCCGGTTTTGAAAGAAATCTTACTACCAGGAAGAATAAATCAACAAACAGAGTTTACTTTGAAAAGAAAATAGTGAAAAAAAAAAGCAATTTTTTTTTCACTGCGTTGCCGTCTACCATAACTCTATTTTTAACCTTAGTTTATATACAATTTAAAAAAAGCATTTTTTTTCACTATTTTCTTTGTCTACTGTATAACTCTATATTTTAATCTTAGTTTATATATATACGTTCCTGAAGAAGGTTAAGTTTAACCAAATGAGTTGAATTAGTTATATTGTAAACATAAAGTGGCTTAAAAACTAAAATACATAAAAATTAAAACTAGATCTATAACTAGTGACTTAAAACTAATAACCTACGTTATTTTAAAAAAAACATTGGTCAATAAGAGAAGATAATGCTTTTTTTAGTATGAGTGAGTGTGTGGTTAATCAAGGATAATTTTGCTGCACATCAACACAGTAATAACAAAATAACGGTTTTTCTTTAGTATAAGTGCGCTTTGTCTAGTTAAGTATAATTTGTGGGTACATGAACAACACAGTCAGGGCAAGAGACAGATTTTTCGTTAGTGTGATGAGTTTGCATGTGATTAGTCAAGTATTGTTTTCTAGCGCAAGTGTAATCACAGTGAGAGCAAGAAAATGGTTTTTCTTTAGTATGAGTTTGTATGTGTTTATTTAAGGATGATTTTTGCGAACATGAATAATCACAGTAAGAGCAAGAAAATGGTTTTTCTTTAGTATGAGTTTGTATGTGTTTATTTAAGGATGATTTTTGTGAACATGAATAATCACAGAAAGAGCAAGAGAATGGTTTTTCTTTAGTATGAGTGCGTGTGTGGCCAATCAAGGTTGATTTGGTTGCGCATGAGAAATTACAGTAAGGGCAAGAGAATGGTTTTTCTTGAGTATGACTGCGCATGTGTACAGTTAAGTATGATTTTAGCGAACAGGAATAATCACAGTAAGAACAAGAGAATGGTTTTTCTTTAGTATGAGTGCGTATGTGGTTTACCAAGGGTGATTTCGTTGCACATGAATAATCACAGTAAGAGCAAGAGAACGGCTTTTCTTTAGTGTGAGTGCGTGTGTGTTTAGTTAAGGATGATTTTTGCACACATGAATAATCACAGTAAGTGCAAGAGAATGGTTTTTCTTTAGTATGAGTTTGTATGTGTCTAGTCAAGGTTGATTTGATTGCAGATGAATAATCACAGTAAGAGCAAGAGAATGGTTTTTCTCGTGTATGAATCCGCAAATGAGCTATGAGTTGAGACTTCGAAGGTAATTTTCTGTCACATTGAGAACAAGGTATATATTTTGAAGTATGAGGTTTTTCTTTTTCGCCTTTTTTTTTGAACCAAAATGATGTTCTTTGCCTTCGATTCAGCACCTAGAAGACAAAACAACATAATAAAAAGCCTCGTAGGTATGGACAGAGAGAAGGGAAGAAAGGAAGTAAAACAAATATAATATCATTTTTTTTGTACAGATAAGTTCGTCCACATCTACTGCGATATGTCAGCAAAACAAATCAAACAATATTATAACACCGTGCATCGACGGCTACAGGTTAAGACACAGTTCACAGTGAAACCATACTAAATGGAAACCGTATTTAAATATCACCTTAATTTTGAGGCAATACTCGATCACCATACGAAAAAAATAATATTTAAAAATAAACGTCAGAGTTGCGGCCTGAGGAGGAAGTAAACACAGAGGACAAATCTTATGTTTTCACCAAACCCATACAAATTCGGGGAATGTCACTTTTTTTGGGGTTATGAACCCGAACAGTTTTTCAAAAAACAAGTTTGACGTTGGAAACCATAATTAGAAAGCTTGAATTTCTTGAGTTTGAAATTAAAAGCAACGCCATTACAGATTTAAATAAGGTATTGACTGAAAATATCTTATTAAAGTAAACAATTAGTTTTATTTCAACTACGAAAACAGATTTAATTTCATTCTTCAGGGTAGTCATCTATATTTTTGGAAACGGTCGACAATTTCTGATTTTTATCGAGTGTCAATTACATTTCACGAATTTTCTTTTAGATTAAAAAAAAACCAGTTCCAAAAATAGAAGATTTCTCAAAGAAAACGTAAAATTGTCACGGGAATAGCGACCATCTCTATAAATGATATTTGAATAATCTTGACCGTATTAAAAATGTGGATATCCGGAAAGAATACAAGGTTGATGTGAGCGTAATGAATAGGACCAATAAAGGGACGCTTAGATGGTTTGGGCATGTAGAGCGAAAGAACGAAGAATTGAAGTTGTATTCTGTCGAATAGAAGAAAAGTCGTTGGCCCGAAAAAGTAAATTTTTAATCGTTCATGTTTGTAGTCCGAATAACAGAAGAATATGTATGAGACGATGTATGAATGTAAATGAAGCATCCTCGCCCTGTGTGCCAAAACAGAGTTATATAGCGTGATGGTTAGTTAGTTACTTTGAATAATCTTTAGGGCGCCTACAATTGTTATTGTATGTTGTATTCTGTTGAAACAAAAGTCTGTCTCTCGTCTTTTATTTGGAGAGTACGGGATATGTGAGTTTTATAAAAAAACGTGTCAAGGAAATTTGTTTTTACCCGCTGTTTGGTGAATTATTTCAGATTGCTCCAAGCATTCCTTCTTTACATCCGGGAGATCGATATCTATTTCCCCATACGGCATTCCAGCTCCGTCTTCTTGTTGAGTCCCTGGTTCTGTCTTGATGGCGACTGGCTCGAGATTAGAATGCTCCATTGTTCCTAGAGCCCTTTTCACCTGGAAACCGAGAGTATTTATTAAGTCTTTACTCGGAAAGCGTTTAGTTACGGGAGGCGAAGCAGACGCCGACGCTACCAAATAACTACCCGGAGACTCTTTGTTCTCCTAAACGCAGACACATCAGAGCCCCCAACCGGCTGAATAAGCCGTCAAAACTTGGAGAAAGATCCTCACGGGACAAAGAGCTTCAAGGTTATTGATAACAAGTCTTAAAATTTGAGAAGGTTGGAAACCCAGTAGAGCTGAGTCAGTTCCAATTATGTGATCTCGTCATTCACCACAAAGTAGATCATGTTCTAGTTATCACAGACAGTGCTCTCCGTCGAAATGAAGATAAAAAATATTATTACGGAGTCATTGTCACTATTCCGGCGATTTTATAAATGACAGATTTTTAAATAATGAACTTATTAATGAAGTTGGTACTTACGGCCGGTTTCGACCTCGTTGGTGATACTGAGAATAGGCGGTTTGAGTCAAATTTTAACTTATCTCTGTCGATCAGAATACTTGGGTAAATCTAAATACACTTATGTTTGTAGATAAAGGTGATTAAACCCTTCGTCTAGCCAAACTTGATAGGAAGATACTTATGACCCAAGATTGTGTACTAATGCATTCGAGGACTGTTTTAGTCATAGCCGTCCAGTACAACACGATACACCGTAGCGCAGTCAGTAATATAAACCATATATCAATTTGTTGATGACAAGCTCGACTTTATAAAGAGGTTAAATGGTTTCCCAATAGAAGGTTTGAATTTTGAATGTTTTTCGCCCAAGGTGCAAATTAACGAAACGTGACAAGCAAATAAATTAACCAACAAATATGGCAGGGCCCATAGAAAGTACAGAATTAAGAAAATAATTTCAACTCGTTTGAAGTTAGTGATGATCATAATCGAAATAATTTGTTAATCGAAATATTTCTAGTTTCGAAATATCGCAATTTTCGTATGATGTATTTCGATTTATTCACCAAAACTTCATGGGAGCAATAGTACCTGTCATGAGACAGTCATTTGCAATATTTTTTTAATGTGGAAAAACACGATATTTGGTGTGGCCATTGCAGGACGTGTTGGTGCATCAGGACCTTGGTCCTTATTTCTACTACATATACAAATTTCGAATTAAGGCCTCTTTGGGTCAGTGTAAAATTTTCTTCGTTTTTTTTTCTGTTAATAATCTAATTTTAGATATCTACATAAGAGCTAATTCGTGAGATAGTTAGTTTAACAGAAATACTTTTGTGAGGTTCATTTTTTAATTATGTGATTCTTTAGTAATATAAAAAATAATAGTGAATTCCCACATCTTTGCTTTTGACTTTTTTCCATAGCTATTTGTAACTGGTTCCAAAAGTAATGACGTTCCATTTTTGGGTATTACATTTCCAAGACGCAGTTTTTCTGACGTATGACGAAAAACTGATTATTTGAAAATAAACTCTAAAAATAGTTACTTTACAGTTCATTCTGGTAAGAATTGTCTATTGTTCATTCGGGGGAAATTGTTAAATCGGGGTTTCCTTAGGTTTTCTGGGGTGAGGGGTCTGTTGAAATTCGATATCCGTCATTTCAAAGCTGTCAATTTCACTGCATATATTTATTTTTAACTGTGTAAAATACTTTACCGCTGTGTGTCTTTAGGTGTTTTCGGGATATATTAGTGTCTAAAAATTCATTTGTGTTAGTTACAGTTTTAGTTACAGCGCCATTGAGATGATTTTGTTGATCTTAAACGAATGTTGGCCAAAATTATATCAAAATACAAATAATACCAGAAGAAAAACATAGGACTTTTTGACTAACCCTCCTGGCCGTTTCCAGCTGACCTGGTCGTCGTTCTGCCCCCACTTTTAGGGGGGCAAATAGTCAAAACATTACACCATAGTAAATAGATTTTGAATAGCGCGAAAATTCAAAATCGCAATTGATCGAGTTTATCGTGCTTTATTACAATAAATAAATAAATTTAAAATGTTATCGATGGTCGAAAAACTTAAAAATTCAAAGATTTAATGATCAAAATTGTTCAAATGTAAGAAATTACTTTTGTCGTCTTTCCATAGTACTGTAATTGAATATATATATATATATATATATATATATATATATATATTTTTTTTTTTTTTAATTTTTGGATTCTTTCGTAATCCTTTGCTAACTAGCTGAGCCTTATACAAATACCTCGCATAATGTCTATCTTACTAGTACTACGGCTCATTAGGCATTATTACTATCACCATTTGATGGTTGCATTTAATTGACTGAATTTAAGCTTACATTAGTGAGTTCTTAGGGAAAAGGTCTTGACTTGAAAAAAAAACCTTAAGCTAGAACAAGATAAAAAAGCTGTACAAAAGTTTTGAATTTTTTACTGATGGAAAATTTTTATTTGACTGAAGTTAAATATTTCATGATTTTTCATCTTTGGGCCGCGTCCTTTTTCAATTCTGTCTTTTTTCGTATCATGTCCTTCACGTTTTACAGCGATTAAAACAAAATAAATATTTTCATTCCCCTTTGTTGGTTATGTTATTTGCTGACTACTCGTTAAATTTTAGTTAAGAATTCGAAACTTCATCCCATTATTCCAATGTTTCGAAACCACAAATTTCAATTAACAAAATATTTCGATTATGGCCATCACCAATTTCAAAATGGTGAAATCTATTTCTTTATTCTGTACTTTCTATGGGTACTGAGACATTTATTGGTTATGTTATTTGCTTGTCACGAATCGTTAATTTGCACCTACGACAAAAATAAATAAATCCTACCTTCAATTGAAAAATGTCTTTATAAAGTCAAGCTTGTCATCAACAAATTGATATATGGTTTATATTATTGACTGTGCTACGGTGTATAGTGTTTGACTGGACGGCTATGACTAACAGCATCACCAACGAGGTTGAAACCGGCCGTAAGTACCTCATTAAGTACTTCATTAATAAGTTCATTATTCAAAAATTTGTCATTTTTATAATCGCCGGAATACTGACAATGACTCCGTAATATAATAATACTTATCTTTATTTCGACATCGGAGAGCACTGTCTGTGATAACTAGAACATAACCTACTTTGTGGTGAATGACGAGATCACATAATTGGAACAGACTCAGCTCTACTGGGTTTCCAACCTTCTCAAATTTTAAGACTTTTTATCAATAACCTTGAAGCTCTCTGTCCCGCGAGGATCTTTTTCCAAGTTTTGACGGCTTATTCAGCCGGTTGGGGGCTCTGATGTGTCTGCGTTTAGGAGAACAAAGAGTCTCCAGGTAGTTGTTTTGGTAGCGTCGGCGTCTGCTTCGTTCCCCGTAACTAAACGCTTTCCGAGTAAAGACTTAATAAATACTCTCGGTTTCCAGGTGAAAAGGGCTCTAGGAACAATGGAGCATTCTAATCTCGAGCGAGTCGCCATCAAGGTTAAATCAGGGACTCGACAAGAAGACGGAGCTAGAATGCCGTATGGGGAAATAGATATCGATCTCCCGGATGTAAAGAAGGAATGCTTGGAACAATCTGAAATAATTCACCAAACAGCGGGTAAAAACAAATTTCCTCGACATATTTTCTATTAAACTCACATATCCCGTACTCTTCAAATGAAAAAAACAAAAAGGGTCGACTCTTTTCAAAAATATAGATGACTTCCCTGTGGTGCTATTTTTGGTATTATTTTTTAATTTAAAAACATATATTCAGAATGAAATTAAATAAGTCTTCCTAATTGAAACAAAACTAATTGTTTACTTCAATAAAATATTTTCATTTAATACTTCATTTAAATCTGTAATGGCGTTGCTTTTAATATCTTTTTTTTAAATATGGTTTCCATTTAGTATTGTTTATCTGTAAACTGTGTCGTCACCTGTTGGCCGTCGACGCACGGTATTACAATATTGTTAGATTTGTTTTTACTGACATACCGCAGTAGACCTTATTTGTTAAAAAAAGAGTATATTGTATTTGTTTTACTTCCTTTCCTCCCTTCTCTCTGTCCATACCTACGAGGCTTGTAATATTGTTTTCTCTTATTCTAGGCGCTGAATCAAAGGCAAAGAATATCATTTTGGCTCAACAAAAAGGCGAAAGAAAAAAACTCAATACTTCAAAATATATACCTTGTTCTCAATATGACAGAAAATTACCTTCGAAGTCTCAAATAATAGCTCATTCGCGAATTCATACACGAGAAAAACCATTATCTTGCTCTGACTGTGATTATTCATCTGCAAACAAATCAACCTTGACTAGACACATACAAACTCATACCAAAGAAAAACCATTCTCTTGCACCTACTGTGATTATTCATCTGCATTAAAATCAACCTTGACTAGACACTTAGGCACTCATACTAAAGAAAAACCATTCTCTTGCTCTTACTGTGATTATTCATGTTTGCAAAAATCATCCTTAACTAAACACATACGCACTCATACTAAAGAAAAACCGTACTCTTGCTCTTACTGTGATTATTCATGTGCAACGAAACCACATCTGACTAACCACACACGTCGCACTCATACTAAAGAAAAACCATTCTCTTGCTTTTACTGCGATTATTCATGTGCAACGAAATCATCTTTGATTCTCCACATACGCACTCATACTAAAGAAAAACCATTCTCTTGCTCTTACTGTGACTATTCTTGTTCGCTAAAACCATCCTTAACTCAACACATTCGAACTCATACTAAAGAAAAACCGTTTTCTTGCTCGTACTGTGATTATTCATGTTCGCTAAAATCATCCTTAGGTAAACACATTCTAACTCATACTAAACCATTCTCTTGCTCTTTCTGCGATTATACTTGCGCGAGTATATCGTACTTAATTAATCACATGCAAAATCATATATTAAAGAAAAATCGTATTCTCGCTCTCTTACGGCAATGATTCATGTTCGTAAAATTCATCCCTGACCTTTCCCTTACTATGCATCCAAATAAATTTCGCCATCCGAAGAGGGGTGTAAAAAGACCCCGGCTTATATTCGTATAAATCATAAAACATAGATCGTGGCAAGTTGAGTACAGCTCGCCGGCCGGCCAAGCGTGGAATGCGGCTGACATCCGTCGATAGGCCGAAGATGATAGGCGAAGACCCGCCAGTGCTTTTGTAAACAGTGGGATATATATTTGTAAACGAAAAAATTGAAAACAATTACAGTATATAATGTTGTTTTATATTTTTCAATGACGTTTACAACGAAAGCATTTTTACCGTTACAACGGATATTTCGTTACATCATAATTATAACCCTTGCAAATATCATTTTGAAAAATAATACATCGTTTACAAATTAGATTTCTTTTTAAATTTAAAGTAAATCAAATTTGATAATGCTGTTATTAAAACATTAAAGTATCTCCAAACCGTTTTGAACGTAAAAACTATTTTCAAACTGTTCCGGCTTTGAACTTCGAATTTTTAGTAAATTGATTAAAATTTAATACATTTAAATCAAAACACATGCTCTTGGGTTGCGGGATCCAGAAATTTTAAATAATAAGTAAAACACATTTAAAAACGTCAAGTTAGTTCCCAATAAGTGATATATTGAGTCAGAATAACAAAAGAGTGGGTATTTATGGAACGATGTCAATCAAAGAGAGTGCCAAGACAAAGTTGGGTGGCAGTATATCCTCTACACTTACCCTTGTAATAGTTAACTGCTTAGCTAGTTAAAACATTATTATGATGCGTAAAAATACTTACATCGCTGAATTTTTTTTATGAACACTGTTTTTTTATTAAATAATATTTTTTATTAAAAACGAAATTTTATTTTCCATTAAACATTGAAATAATAAACAGAAATATATTTTTTTGTATTTTTTTTTTATTTAAAAAAAATACCCTAACTTCACTTTTAATAAAAAAAGTTTTGGAACCACAGTTATTGGAACACGTGCACACTTCAAGCAATAAACGATACAATGTGTTAGAGAGAAACAAATAACATGACACAGTAACATAAAGAGTAGAATTTTTATATAATTCAAATGAATTAAATTTAATATTATTGTTGAGTTCTGCTATTATAAGTTTTTTTTATTTTTTGTTTTTAGTGACGGCTGTTTCGGCATTTAAGGCCACAGTTTGACAATGGCTTTAAACGCCGAAACAGCCGTCACTAAAAACAAAAAAAACTTAAAATAGAAGAAATCAATAATATTAAATTTAATTCAATTGAATTATATAAAAAATTAAAATGGAGTTCTACAAATTGAACACAAAAACTATAAATAAAGAGTAGGCATACAGAGCGGTATCGCGAATCCCACTCAAATGTATCAGAATGATTTATTTTCAATATTACGTGCCTTGAATATTGAAAAACAAAAAAAGCCGAAATGTTTGTTAGTATTTTCTTAGAGATTATAAAAAACAAGAGTTAAATTGTGCGATCAACTATCAAGTTATCGTGTTAAAAGTGGATCATGGGGAGTTCCTACACCCCTTTTCGGGCCGGCTAGGTTAATTAAACACATGCGTACTCATGCTAAAAAAAAAAACATTTTCTTGCTCTTACTGTGATTATTCATTTTCTCAAAATTCATACGTAACCAAACACATACGTACTCATACCAAAGAAAAACTTTTATCTTGCTCTTCATGCGAGCATTCTCATGCGAGTAAATTATTCGTGATTACCCACATACGAACTCATACTAAAAAATATTTTTTTCTGACTGATATTAATGTACGCACCAATTTCACTCAACTAGGCACACGCGTAGTCAAACTAAATTTAAAACAACATTTCACCTAAACATATGCGTGTAGCTATTCGCTGGCAAGTCTTAAAACAACTATCACTCTTTTTTGAGTACATCCACCTATCCAGACCTAATACAGCATTCAATGTTACAAATCCATTATTAAAAGCACACTCAATTAGTTGAACTCACCAAAGGCGTTTTTGGTTAGTTTCTACTCCCATTTCAATATACGAGGCCTGTTCAAAAGAAAATGTGAATTTTGAATTTTCGCGGGCTGTGTACATTCGATTACCGTTTTTTTTTTGTTATGTTGGTACACATATGTTTATCATATGTTAGCATTATCAGCCATTTTGGATTAGTGGTTTGTTTTTGACAACTGGAAAGGTTAGTCACGTTTTTGTGTGTTCTTCGATTTTTTACTTTTGAAAAAAATTGATCAAAGAATATGTATTAAATTTTGCGGGAAAATGGAATAAAGTGCTCCAACGCACTTAAAATGTTGACTGTGGCATTCGGCGAGTCTACTTTGTCTCAAAAAAGTGTTTATAAGTGGTACAAGCGCTTTACAGAAGGCCGAGAAGATGTTAATGAAGATGAGCGTCCTGGAGTTCATGGATTTTATTCTGTGATCCATTTTTTTTCAAAAGTAAAAAATCGAAGAACACACAAAAACGTGACTAACCTTACCAGTTGTCAAAAACAAACCACCAATCCAAAATGTCTGATAATACTTACATATGATAAACATATGTGCACCAACATAACAATAAAAAATCGATAATCGAATGTACACAGCCCGCGAAAATTCATCTTTTCTTTTGAACAGGCCATGTATGTGTATGAACGAAACAGATTCGAAGTTCGAACCGTGTTCCATACTTGCTTGAAACGACCTCAAGCGACGCGTGACCGTTTAGTACTAAATCGGCTTAAACACCGATCACACCAACTAGCGTGATTATTGCTTGCCACTTTGAGAGCGCTACAACGTGTTTATAATATATGTAACGTCATTGCTTCAAGGATATTTTCTTGACAGCTTTATAAATCATCCTTTTTTAAAACCTGTGTGTGTTTGATATCTTTTAAATTTTTCTTGTATTCATAATCTTTCCTCCCAGGAATGAGTTTTTAATTTAAAATCCTATATAATATATCAATATATGTATTTTTGTACTTTATAATAATTTTAATTAAATAAAAAACTTATGGTACTTTTTTCATTTTATTTTCAACTTACAAAAGCGTGTAGTAAACATCACCTTAAGAGTGCCTTAGTGCATTAGGCTTTATGTGAGAAAACGTATTTGCTCACGTGTATCGCTAGTTGGATAGTTTGGTGTTTGCTATTCAAAAATATAAAATAAATGTTTGTCTTCGTGGATTAGAAGATTGAAATATGTCTGGCATTTTTGTGTTCTTCCACTTCACAGCCACCTTATACACTATGATGTAAGCGCCACAGTATTTGGCTGCCGAGACAGTTCAGTGGTCGCGGTCTTGTCTTATTTCGTGCACGTTGCGCAGACCGGCTTCGCCTCACCATTCGGGCACGAATCTCGGCCGTGTCCCTCCTTGGCAGTGGAGCCCGATCGAGCGCCAGCTAGATGACTTCCGTCATCGGATAGGTCTCTAGGTACATTGCAAACCATGACCTTGGGGTGTCTTTTAGCCGCCTTAGGAAATACACACATGGTTGGTCTCGCGGGCCCAACTGCAAGTGCAGTGCGTGTAATCGGCAAGTTGCATATGAACAATCGCAGTAGTAATAATAATAAATGGATAACATTTGAAGCGCCGTTTTCGTGGGAAAGACATCTCAAGGGCGCTTTACAAATTAATTTATATAACCCATCACTTAATAATTATAGTATATATAATTTACAGTTAAGATTTATTATCAATGGCTTACAACTAACTAACTACTGAGTATAACTTATAACTAGTGATTTACATCTAAGACTTCGTCATTATTACTTCATTACCTCTTGATTATTGCTCCACATTTTTATTACTGTTCAATGATTCTTTTCTTATGTAATGACAGACGATAAAACAAGTTTCAAATTCTCCAAAATAGAGCAATGAGAATTATACTTAGGCGAAATAGATATTTAAAAGTAGCGAAAATGCCAGACGAAATTAAAAAATTAGAAATTATAGGTATTCAAGGAACAGTTAAAGAATGGTTCAAAAGTTATCTTTTTGAGCGATACCAACACTCATTAAATTAACAATCATTTTAGCCAACCTACTTTTTCAGAATTTGGAATCCCTCAAGGAACAGTCTTGGGCCCTATCTTATTTATCATTTATGTAAATGAAATGCTTTCAATTCCGAAAATAGGAAAAAATATATCTTTTGCGGATGACAGTTTTAATTCTAGAAGAAAACGCATGGGAAGAAGCGTACCGAAGTGCAAACGTAGAAATAAACAAACTTAAGAAATGGCTTGACGATAATTATCTATCCTTAAACTCGGACAAAACTTACTTTATGACTTTTACACTATCTGACAAAAACATTCCAACGGTACATCCCAATATTACTATCCATAACTTTTGTAAACATTTACCTGAAAATCGCAAATCTTATAATTGCTCTACACCAGGGGTCTCCAAACTTTCCAGCCTTAGGGCCATACTGATTACTCCAGTAAGTTCCGAGAGCCAAAACCATATTATTACTTATCACAGAAACAATAACAATAAGCCTACAACAATTTTATGAGTAGTTAGCCCATGACCATATCAATGTAGATGTCATATTAATAATTATTCAACATAAAATTAGAATACTTCAGTAAACTAAATTTAATTTGATTTAAAAAATATGTTCTCTAAAATGAGTTTTCAAGTATGCTAGCTCTCCGCGGGCCGGAAAAAATCTGTCCGCGGGCCGGATGTGGCCCTCGGGCCGTAGTTTGGAGACCCCTGCTCTACACTGACAAAAAAGAAACATATCAAATATCTAGGTATTACAATAGACCATCATATTAAGTGGACTGAGCACATTACACAAACTATAAAAAGAATACGTAAACTATATTACATTTTCCTAAAATTAAGAACCATTTTACAAAAACCTTTATTACTAAAGACTTACTACGCCCTGGTCCAATCAATTCTGCAATACGGAATAATAGACTGGGGAGGTGGGTATAAAACTAATTTAGCTCCACTTTAAATAGTACAAAGAAGACTAATAAAAATAATCCTAAAAAAGCCATTAGATTACTCTACTGACGAATTATTTACAGAATTCAAAGTCGTAGATTTGAAATATATATATATACATTTATAAAAAATGCATTACTTCAAATCCACAAAGAAAAAAGCAATTTGGATTCAGTGAGCACCAGACCAAGAACATTAGGCCAAATAATTACCCCGAAACTCAATACAACAACAGCACAACACCACTATTCCTACTGGGCAATTAAGATTTTCAACAAACTTCCCAAAGACATAATAGATGTAAACAACTACGAAGAATTCAAAAAAAAACTCAAGGTACACTTTTCAATAAAATAACCTAAAATGTATTATATTCATTTGATATTCATTTTTAATCATAAAAAAAATATTCAAGAATCCCATGATAGTACTCCCTCCCTAAGCACAAGAATTTTCTTTAATAGGGAGGTACTTCTCATTAACTAGAACATTGTATATAAACTGAATTAATATTATAACAACTGTTAGTATTAAGTGAAAATGTATATTTTTGTACAATGGATTAAATTAAATGATTAAATAAAGAAAAAAAAACTTTATTGAATTGAAAACTAAATTACCAAATTTTTTACAACATGGATATTCACAGAAATAATACAATGACATGGAAAGAAATCGGACTACCAGGAAGAATAAATCAGATAAACAGAGTTTACTTTGAAAAGCGATGAAATTTTATAATGCGTTGCCGGATACCATAAAATTTAAACCAAGTAATAAATTTAAAATAGCCTGTAAGAACCATATACAAAACATTAATATGTAATATCAAGTAGTATGTAAGTTATTATTATTATTGTAAGTCAAAAAGCATATGAGGTATAGTTAGTTACTTTGTAAACATTAATGTACAAAAAAAAAAAATAAATAAAACCAAAACTAGACCTATAACTGATGACTTACATTACAACAGTTATTTTAAAAGAAGCATTAAACAGTATGTCAGTAAGAGCAAGACAATGTTTTTTTTAGTATAAGTGCGTGTGTGGTTAATCAAGGATGATTATGTTGCACATGATCAACACAGTAAGAGCAAAAGAACGGTTTTTCTTTAGTATGCGTGCGCATGTGTCAAGTTAAGTATAATTTGTGGGTACATGAACAACACAGTCAGGGCAAGAGAATAAATTTTCTTTAGTGTGATGAGTTTGCATGTGAGTAGCTAAGTATTGTTTTCTAGCGCAAGTGTAATCACAGTGAGAGCAAGAAAATGGTTTTTCTTTAGTATGAATTTGTATGTGTTTATTTAAGGATGATTTTTGCGAACATGAATAATCACATTGAGAGCAAGAGAATGGTTTTTCTTTAGTATGAGTTTGTATGTGTTGAATTAAGGATGATTTTTGTGAACATGCATAATCACAGTAAGAGCAAGAGAATGGTTTTTCTTTAGTGTGAGTGCGTGTGTGGCAAGTCAAGGTTGATTTGGTTGCACATGAGAAATTACAGTAAGGGCAAGAGAATGGTTTTTCTTGAGTATGACTGCGCATGTGAACAGTTAAGTATGATTTTAGCGAACAGGTATAAACACAGTAAGAACAAGCGAACGGTTTTTCTTTAGTATGAGTGCGTGTGTGGTTTACCAAGGATGAATTCTTTGCACACGAATAATCACAGTAAGAGCAAGAGAACGGCTTTTCATTAGTGTGAGTGCGTGTGTGTTTAGTTAAGGATGATTTTCGCACACATGAAAAATCACAGTAAGAGCAAGAGAATGGTTTTTCTTTAGTATGAGTTTGTATGTGTCTGGTCATGCTTGCTTTGATTTCAGATGCATAATCACAGTAAGAGCAGGAGAACGGCTTTTCATTAGTATGAGTTCGTGTGTGTTTAATTAAGGATGATTTTCGCACACATGAAAAATCACAGTAAGAGCAAGAGAATGGTTTTTCTTTAGTATGAGTTTGTATGTGTCTAGTCAAGCTTGATTTGATTGCAGATGAAAAATCACAGTAAGAGCAAGAGAATGGTTTCTCTCGTGTATGAATCCGCAATTGAGAACAAGGTATATATTTTGAAGCATTAGGTTTTTTTCTTTCGCCTATTTCTTGAACCAAAATGATGATATTTGCCTTCGATTCAGCACCTAGAAGAGAAAACAATATAACAAGCCTCGTAGGTATGGACAGAGAGAAGGGAAGAAAGGAAGTAAAACAAATACAATTTACTCTGTTTTTGACAAATAATTTCGTCCACATCTACTGCGATATGTCAGCAAAACAAATCTAACAATATTGTAACACCGTACGTCGACGGCCAACAGGTGACAACACAGTTCACAGAGAAACAATACTAAATGGAAACCATATTTAAAAGAAAATTATATTAAAAGCAACCCCATTGTAGATTTTAAAAAAGTATTGAATGAAAATATTTTATTAAAGTAAACAATTGGCTTTGTTTCAATTGCGAAAACAGATTTGATTTCATTCTTCAGGGTAGTCGTCTATAGTTTTGGAAACGGTCGACAATTTCTAATTTTTTATCGAGTGTCAATTACATTTTACGAATTTTCTTTCAGATAAAAAGAAACCAGTTCCAAAAATAGCAGATTCCTCAAAGAAATCTTAAAACGGTCACGGGAATATCATATGGAGTATCGAATATCGACCATCTCTATGAATTGTTTTTGTATAATCTTTAGGGCGCTTACAAATGTAATTGTATGTTGTATTCTGTCGAAACAAAAGTCGTTAGAAAAAGTATTTTTAGTTCTCAAAGTCCGACTATGTGGCAGGACGTTTCAGGAAAGCGGACCAAGCCCGTGAAAAGCCCTGTTCCCAAACTATGCTACATTCGTACGGAAAGATTCGAACCGTCTGTCGTCTTTCATTTGAAGGGTACGGGATATGTGAGTTTAATAAAAAATATATCAAGTAAATTTGTTTTTACCCGCTGTTTGGTGAATTATTTCAGATTGTTCCAAGCATTCCTTCTTTACATCCGGGAGATCGATATCTATTTCCCCATACGGCATTCCAGCTCCGTCTTCTTGTTGAGTCTCTGGTTCTGTCTTGATGACTACTCGCTCGAGATTAGAATGCTCCATTGTTCCTAGAGCCCTT
>JAGWCC010001219.1:0-43947 GCA_022651775.1 Drusus annulatus | reverse complement strand
AATTTCAAACTGAAAATGCTTATCAAATTTCATGACGTTAGAGTTCACTGCGATTTAGTATTTGCTGCTTCAGCAAATATGGTAAAATAACATTTCCACATAAAAAAGGTGACTAGAAATCGACACATTTAATTTTGCAGTCGGAGGGGATTGCCAACGTAAAATTTAACATTATTGGATTAATGAACAATTTGTTTATTCCATTTGTTCTGTTTTCGATCCCTGCAAAGATAATTGCGTTAAGCCATACACGTGTTAACGTCATATTTATAAAATTGAATTTTTTTTTTTCTATTGACTTGTGATCAAAAAAGATGAAACAATACAACGTACATCAGTGATCAAAAGAGACCGGCATACTGTGACCCGACAGTGAAGTGAATGACACTCGCAACTAGCAATCACTCAAGTTATGTCCGAAGAGCAATTCTCCGCTCGGCTCCGTTTGTGTAAAAGGTCTGGGTTTGCGAGAGAGAATTGTTGCTGCGGTCGATCAATGCCGACAATCCTTCGTTTTGCGGAATTTTCACGGGATAGGCTTCCGCAGAAAACTGATGAGTTGTGTATCTACATAGCGATTGATTTGCCCATCGCGTTCGGTATAAAATATTATTGAGCAGGAGACCATTGTAAGATACCAGATGACAGAATACCAAAAATTATGACCATGTGGGCGCTTTAGTGGAAGCGACCCAGAGGCAGACCGAAGAAGAGGTGAATAGACTGCGAGGAAGAGGACTGGAGCAGGACGGGAAAGACGGAGGACTAGAGACGAATGCTGAGGGACCGGAGTCAGCGAAGAGTATTTTTGGAAGAGGTCAAATCCCACCACAAGATGTAGTGCCGTGATGATGATGATGGCTTACTAGTATTTAATACCTTACACTTTTTTATCATATTGTACAACTAGAGCAAAAAAATATGGTTTCTTGTCAATTTCTTGTCAATCATCACTCTACTAATCATGGGTATCATTCTCCACTGTCCAGAATGTCGAGACTTGTTAACTCAAGCCGTGGTCTTGAAATTTTTGGTACCAGTCTAAATGATTTTTGTCATTCTTTACGACTCTACCAAAACCTTGCTCAGACTTTGACTTGAATTTTCTTTTAAATGTATATTTTTGGCCTATTTTTGTCATTTCTTTAATATGTATATGCTATTCTTTCTTTGTTATTATTTTTTTCAATTTCATGTATGTATTTTTTGTAGTAATTTGACAATGGTCCGTCAGTATATAAATAAATTTATTTGACAGTTAACTGAATAATTAAAAGCTCCATGGCTTATGATGGACATGACGTTTGACCTAGAAATTCTACATATAAAAAGCTGCGCAAATTTCATGACGCCAGAGGTCACCGTTTGAGACTGCAACAGCCCGCAGATTATTTGCTTTATATCAAAGTTTTTAAAAATCTAGATGAACTTTGGATAATTTCTCTATTCGTAGGACGTTTCCTTTGTAGAGACAAGCGTATTTTCCTTATGCGTAGGTGATTAAATCAACGCGCAATGCATAACCAAGTACAACCACTTTCAATATTAAAGTATTATTTTTATAAATCGCAAGTCACTATTTATGTTAAGTCGCAGGTACAAGACGGTGAGAGAAAATCGACTACCGTGGAAAGAACTACGAAGAAATTGGAAATTTAAATATACAAATATGATGAGAAATAACAGAATTGCATATTTTCAATAGGTAAGTGTTGATGTATATTTTTTTCAATTGTAGAATTAAAGTCTGTATTTTCAATGAGACAAAACACAAAGAACACACCACGACATTATCGACAAAGCGTCACACGGGCCAAGAGTCAGGGCCAAAATAGATCATCTTGTTAGAGACGGGACGCGTTTAGCGGATTCTGCTTCGAAATTACCCGACTTCGCCGTTCTCACAGCGACCATGTCTGCTCAGCAATAAATATTGCAAATAATTCATTTTAAAATGACAGCTAAGTCTTAAAAAAATATTATACGATAAATAAATATTCAGTATTTTTTAATGTTGTAGTTGGTACGCCGCCCTTGAGAAGGTACACGTGTGGCGGTATTTAGTTTGTGAACTTCAAACTCAAACAAACATATGTTTTTTATAAAAAAAATCTTCATATGGTATCTTTTTCTGAATCGGTTACATAATTAGTGATTACATTATTAATTTTTCTGTGAAACATGTCCTTCGCAGTGGCGGCTCGTGAGTTTTTAGTGTGCTAGAGTGCTAAGATTGAAAAATACGACATCGTTAGTGTTGTTGTAGCCGAAAATGATTTTTATTTTTTTTCACGATTTTATTTTTTGTATGAAGAATTTCAGGATTTTTCAGTTATGGTGGTGCGCCGCACGGATTTCTGAAAAATCTTCATACAAAAAGTTGAAATTTCGAAAAAAATGTTTTCGGTTACAACAACATCAGCGACGTTTCAATCTTACCACTAGAGCATACCAAGTCACGAGCCGCCATAATCCGTACTTTTTTACTACGTTTCGCCATTGAAATAAAGATACATGCAATTAAGTAGAGAAAAATTTGCGGAACTTATTCACTGTACACATGTCGTACCGAATTTTTTGGCACTCGATTAGAAATTTGAAGTACCCATACTATCAGTGTGCGATTTAATCCAAGAAAAATAAGATGAACTCGTATTTCTCGTTTGATGCAATTATTCGCATTAGTTGGGCGTAGTTTAGAGCCGTTATACGGCTGGGTAGGATAATAAAACTAAAATTATATTTCCAAAAGGATTCTTCATTTAGTAGGAGATAGATTTTAAATTAGTTATAGAGATATACAAGAAATCATTATCAAACTTTTATAATATTTTTGTAGTAGTGTTTGATCATATTCCATCGATGGCGTATTCCCTAAAGTTCTAGCTATAAATGCGTGTGAGCGAAGTGACGTTTGTGTGAGCGCCATACCGTCGCCGGAAAGGCAAAATGGCTGAAGCGCCATTTCGGGAACACCAGAGAACTTTAAAGTTTTTTTTTACAATAAAATTCATTAGTTTTCAGTACCTGGTTGGATTTTGAAAAAAAAAGTTAACTCTGAAAATTCAATGAACTCACTGATTTACCTGAAGCGATAAAAAAACTTAAAAAGTACAAAACTTGTGACACAGTGAAGCCTTTTCACAAATGGTAAATATATTTTAAATGGCTGAAGCGCTACAAAAGTTTTCAGAATTAAACGAGAGTCAGAGCTTTCGATGCAGAAAAAACTGATAAAAACTGCACATTTAACTCAATTTTGACCAAAGTGTCGCTGAAGACTTTTTGGTTTTCCAGCGACGATATAATTTCGATGTTAATGACTTACGCGAAGGTATTGCCCGTAAATAACTGACAAGAGATATTTATTGAACTACAAACTTCGCTACAGTTTTAACAAAAGTACTTGGGATTTGTGCGTATTCCGGTTCAAATAAAAAAAAATAGTAAACGAAGCACCGAACTTACTACTTAACTGTCATTTGCAGGACCATACATATTAAGCGAATGAGGGTTTTAAACAGGGTTTTTTTAGGGCTAAGCAAATTAAAGAATCCCTGCTTCAAACATAAGGAATGGTTTAAATATGTATGTGTGGGCGGAACCCGAGGAGAAACCTGCTTCAGGATACAGGAATATTCGCATGTTTTAACCAGTCCATTATGTACTTGCACCAAATTTGGAAGCATTCGTATTTTGTTAAAACCCAGGGCAGGTAATTTTCTGAGAAGTATCACAATACTAGGCGGATTACCAAATTCTAAGAATAGAAGGAGTTATCTGGTATTCGTTCGGTTCTAACGTCTAACCCTGGATTTCCAAAGAAGGAATAAATGTTTTATTGTACTATAAAACATCGTAGTTTTACATAAACAGTTTCGTTATTGTCCAGCAGACTGACACTTAATAAATTAGTAAAATAGACAAAAACACAAACATTTAAAAAAAATCTAAGTCGTACTTTTTAACCCTTATCACTCGAAAAAAAAATCATATGGGTTTTCAGCAACTCGAGGATTTTTTTGGCAAAAATATGAGAAAAAACTAAGATATTCTTAGAAAATTAGAAAAAAATATTTTTTGGAAAGGTAGCAAAAAAGAATGCTTATTTATGTTTACAAATATATATTTACTTTAGAAAATAAGTATTTATAAAAGAAAAAAAACAATTTTAGTTTTTTATAATTCATAAAGTGTGGTATTTTTCAAAACAATCTGCCCAAATGCGTCCTCGGTTTTCCAGGACAAGTGTCACAATACTCGCTGTCTCCCGTCTCCCGCCTTTTACTGCCCTTTTGAGCAGACCACACAGTCCCTCTTAGGACCTTTCCTTAAAATGTGCAGTTTTCCATTGAGCCTGGTCTCTGATGAATTGAGGAAGTAGATGGCCTACTGAGGCTCTTTGTACTCACCCACTAACTGATTAACCAAAACTTTTATTTACTTTTAAATGGCTTAGTGGTTTTCGTTATTTTTCTTTTTATGGATTTATACAAGATATACGAATTTATGGAACATATCTCCATCCCCTAAAAAAAAAGTTTGCGCCACCATTTTACATCTTCCTCTTGTATATCTACGTCGGAAGCATGAACTGCTACTTTATTGTCCAAAACACGCATTTTTTTCTTCTATTACCACTTAACTCTAACTTTCACTATCTGAACTGTCATGTTGCATTGAAATATCGCCAAAACGTCATTCACATTCAAAAACAAAGTCATCATCAGTAATTTCGTCTTCATACCTTTTAAAAGAGTAAAAAATATTTGAATAAATAACTGCGTAATTGTTAAAACAAAAAAATGTAGCACAATGCACAAGCATTCAGTAGCAGGTACTAGACGCAACTAACTGTAAACATGAAGAAACCTGTCCGTGCACCCTTGGATTTTGTAAACAATAAAATGTATGAATATTGTTCATGGCTGCGGCGCTACGAGTGGGAAAAAAATTTTATGGCGCCGTAGCGGCGCCTCTCGAGTGATAAGGGTTAAATATTATTATACGGATTTATTTATTTTAAAATGCTATAATTATCTTTAATTTACTTATTCATAGTACAGACCTTTTTACTAAGCGTGCCGTTGGGTGCTAAATTGCTAACTGTACCAATAGTTGACATTTTAGCCACTGATAACACGTTTTGAAAATTGGTTAAGTATGTATGTAGAGATAGTCGATATGCCTGTGGCGGTTATTTTTTCCCGGTGACTTTGCTTACACTGGATCGTTCGATATTAATTTTCTTCTATTTGGAATTTATTTAAAAAATATATTCGTTTTTTTAATACCTTCAAATATCAGTTAGCACCTCTAAATCCCTCACCTGTTTTTCGGAAGAAGAGGTTCTTTTCCTTCAGAATTTCGCTACCCATGTAATAAAAAACATCGGATTATCGACCACCTAAAATTATTATGGAATGAATGTGACAACGTAATTGATATTTATGGTCTTGATGAGGAAAAGTAAAGCAAAACAAGGTTGACCGCTATTGCAAGCTAGTGATTCCACCAGATAATGCAATGTGATTGATAGTGGTTCATTCACACAATATACACTAAGCTCGAAGATAACGTACTTACCTAAGGTAAAATGAAATTGGATTCGTTGATACTGCCGAAACATGTATTTGACACGAACAATCGGAACTACGGGCGTTAGGCCAGCTGACACGTGTTGTGCCACGTGATCGCGGAAACATGTACACAATCGGTCGAACAGTACACAACGTGTAATATACATAGTAGGTAATGCCTCTTAGATAACAATGGTTGCGATTTGCTATTTCAGAACATTTTTATAAGTGGCCAAAACTAGAAATGGGTATTGAACATGAAAAAAAATGTATATACCCGTACAAGTAAAATTTTTGATTTGATACATTGGTAGATACCGCGAGAGGGCAAGTACTATGATAAGATAAGCGGATGATCCAGGAAAAAATAGAATTATCGTCTGTTTTTATACAGGGTGCAACAAGTACTAGACAGACTTTAAACCAGCGATTCCTGAGCATATTTGGAGCAAAAAATGTACATGTAATTTTGGATAATACTTTGGGACACCCCATACAACGACCGACCCCCACACCACCCCTTACTGTCGGATGCAGAGAGGTGCGTACCACGTAGTACAAATGAGCCTGCCTAAGTTTTTGCAGTGCTTGACGACTGATCAACCGCAGTAATTTAGTCTCCTTCAACGGAAGTAATCTTCCCAACAAACCTTGCATGGAGATGCTTGGTGTAACCAGTTAAGGCACCGGGGCTCCATCGAAGCCAGAGTAAAGTTAGCCTCTCAGAAGTTGGGCGTGTTGTACAGGGCCCGCAGATACTTCAATAGTACACAACTGCTGACCTTGTACAAATCGCAAGTACGCCCCACTGTTGAATTTGGCAGCCACCTCTGGTCTGGAGCCCCTAAATACCTGAAAAAAACCCTTGACTCTGTGCAGAAATGGGCGGCCCGTTTGATAGATTCTCCTATCTTAACAAACGGATTGCAAACTTTGGAGCACAGACGTCAGGTGGGAATGCTGTCCTTGTTCTACAGGTATTTCAATGGAAGATGCTCCGAGGAACTTGCGTCATTGATCCCTTCGGCACCGGTGCATAGTCGGGAAACTCGCCAAACGCGCGCCCAACATTTGTACACGGTTGACATTCAATACATGAGAACGGGTCGCTTTTACGACTCGTTCTTATGTTCAACAGCTCAACTATGGAACGATTTTCCGGCCTCTGTGTTTCCTCCTCCTTCAACATGGGCCTCTTCAAGACCCAAGTTCACTCCTTCCTTTCCTCAAAAAAACCCTCCACACAGCATCCCCAAAGATGATATAGGCCCTGAGGGAAATTGTTTTCCTCAAGGCCTCCTGTGTGGAGTTATTGTAAAAAAAAAAAAAAGAAACGGACTGAGAATCGGAGTCTGACGGGGACCGTTCAAATATTTTTATACGTTTTATTTACTTGAATATATAAAATTTACCAATTTGTTTCTCCGCAAGAGTTGGCACAGAGAACGGACCGCCATACAATTCTGTTTTGGCACACACTCCTTGCTTCATTCACATTCATACATACTCTTCTGTTACTCTGACTCTTCACATGGCCCGATTCAAGTTTTTGATTCACTCGATCGTGCCATGTCTTCCTTGAGCGTCACCGATTTCTTTTTCAATTCACTTTCCTTTTTTTTTTCACCTTTTTTTACACTCCTTTATTCGTTCATTCGCTCCACATGCCCAACCATCATAGCGTTCCTTTTTTGATCATATTCATTACGCTAACATCAGACTTGCATTCTTTCCGGATATCCACATTTTTAACACGGTCATACATGGTTTTATCGCACATACGCCTCAGGGATCTCATTTCCACAGGATTAATCTGCTTTCATCCTTTCTCTTCCAGTGCCATGCCCCACTGCTATAATATAATACTTTTTTTTATCAATTTCTGCATTTCATCGTACGCAATGTTCAAAACGACTTTATGTTTGTGATATAATCTTTGATGTAAAAGCCTAATAATGTAGGCGTAAAAAAAATGCAGTACATAAGTGGTCACACTTTATACTATCTAAACATCCAAGGCTTGTATCCTTAATGAATGGGGACTTTTCACCATGTGAATGCTTTAAAGGGGCTCTTTTATTCGCATACAAAAATATAATTAGAACTCTGTGCACCAATTTAAAAAATATATTTATGAAGCAAGGGCCCGAAAGAAGCCAAGCTTCAAAATCCTTCTCAGAATAGAACAATTCTGTAGCGAGAATCGATCCACGAAGCACGATGCAAGATTTACGACGTTGATTAAAATAACGTGCTATCGGTTAGTGATTTGGCAATATCGTTCACATTTCATTTTCCTCTATTATCTATAACCCAGAAAAACATTATCTAAAAACTACAACCTTCAACACGATAGTGAACAAATATGTGATAATGCACATGAAGAAATGTGATTTTAATTTGGATAAAATTTAACCATCGTCTAAACCTCACTTGTTTGCATAATATGTAGATAGTAGGTGAGTGTACATTGTAATTAAAATTAATTTAAGAGTTGATAAGAAAAAATACCACGGTGTCACAGCTTGGTTCAATCGTGTAAGGCGAGGAATGTTATCAAATAAAGCAGTTGTCAACGTCACGTGAAGCGAAATAACACTGTTAAAGCTTTCTACTGAAAACATGTACAAGAAGCTCGAGGAAAAGATTATTGAAAAGACGAGGAATGTCTTTCTCCGCCAGGATTAAGTTCAAGTAGGAATTGGAACTAGATTGTGAAGTAATATAATATGTACCTATTATATATATCGATGGTTTAAAATCAATATATTGTATCTCCACAAATAATTATTTCGTGATATTAAAAAAAAATCTCTCGGATAATTTGATTTTAACGCGTTGAAATATGCACCTTTGAACTAGTGTGAGTTAGATATGCCATATTTTTACACATGAAAACTTGAGTTCTTTGTAGTACCGTAGTTTCATAATTAATTGTCGTCAAAAGTGGAGATGCACTGTCTTGGCTTTAAGCCATCGAAATACGGGTTTAAAAGCAACTTCGCACAAGCGTAGAATTTAAAAATACTAAAAAAAAAAAAATAGCTCCTAATTAAAATTCTACTCACACATTAAGAAACACAGATTTAATTTTTAAATTTTTGCTTTATTCAAACCTATTTAATGTTATAATGCACCTACTTACATTTACATTATGTATCCTAACATATATTGTGCACTCTCTTCGCTCATATGAGGAAAAGCCCTTGAAATCCTTAACCTTTTTTTCACGTTAGAAGCATCACTAACTAACCATCACGCCGTTTCCCCGCAGGGGTAGGCAGAGAGGACGGACCGCCATATAACTCTGTCTTGGCACACACTCCTTGCTTCATTTACATCCATACATCGTCTCATACATACTCTTCTGTTATTCTGACTCTTCACATGACCCGATTCAAGTATTTGATTTACTTGATCGTGCCATGTCTTTCTCGGGCGTCCTCGACTTCTTCTTTCATTCACTTTCGCATCATATATTCTTTTCACACTCTTTTCTTCGTTCATTCGCTATACATGCCCAAACCATCTATGCGTCCCTTTCTTGATCCTATTTATTACGCTCACATCAGCTTTGCATTCTTTCCGGATATCCACATTTTTAGTACGGTCATACATGGTTTTACTGCACATACGTCTCTAAGATCTCATTTCCACAGCATTCAGTCCATAATATAATGTTGCTGTAATAAACGTCCCTTTTTGTACCCATCTTCTTCTGGCAACCTATCCTATCGGTGGTTGGCTATCATTAAGGCAATCATAGTTTTATAATCCAATTTAATTTGTAATTTAAATATGTATATATAATATTGTAAGCCATTTTGTGAATACATAATGATTCTATACATCGCGTGGTATTGTACAGCGTGGCCTGTCGGTTAAGGCTTTTCTCATCGACCTCTTTCAGAATTAACGAAATATAAATCTCAGCGGTATTAATACTTTTCGCTAAGAATTAGTAGCGCCCGATCCGCGAATTCAAGCTGTTTAGCCAAGGTCAAAAAGCGTGATTCAAGGTTGAACTCTGCCAATAAATAGCAGGAGGTTGTATAATATTACCCTATAAGTAAGCACAGATATCGATGACGCTTGGTGACCTTTCCGTGCGAAGGCTGAGATTGAAGAAAACCGTAATTATTTGTATTTTTACAATCGCAAAAGGATTTTCTTTGATTCGAACCACCGCACCAGATTTCTGCAAATTTACAAAATAAAACATTTTCAGCAATAATTCGAATAATACGTTTTTTTTAACCAAGCCTCACAAAAAAAAACTCACCAGGCGCCACTGATAGGCACACGGAAGGCGATATCTATACGGATATTCTAACATGAACTAGGTTTTTTTCAAGTTCCAAGGCAATGAATCATGTTAATGAAAGTATCGGATGATGTATAAAAATAGTACCTATCTGAGCAATAATAGCAATCAAGTTCAACTCGAGAGTTGTCTGGAGTGTGTGTTGATAATATCCCAGACCTAATAATAGGGCAGGGATTCCCTCTAATGAGGAATATCGCTGTCCGGCTACAAGTTGGCTTAACGCATAATCATAATCATGACTCATACAATTACTCATGGCTTTCGAGTTAATATATTATATAGATACTGTGTATGTAGGGATATCGACGTTCCTTATCACAGTTATAGAGACATTTTTCTTGGTCCATCAATCTTTATAATCAATCTTTATAATCAACATCATAATACCCAGATCTGACGGCGTACACAATATACACATATTGAATGACAAATGAGTACCGTAAAGGAATGATGAATGGTTAAATTAGATATTTGCTCTCAACTACGTCTCATAGAAAAAAAAATGATTGCGTAATGTAGAATAAATGTATATATTGTATAAATGAAATACTTTGCGAAACGAAAAACAAAATTATAAAAAAAAAACTATTTTAAAAGCACCATACTTTAATATTAGACATTGGATTAAATGCATTTGCATATCCATAATGCATATTTGAGCCTCTTTGGTGGAAATGTTCGTAATGAATGCAGATATCACGGGAACGCCAGGTATTATTTTCCTGTATTCACCCCCTCCCTTCCACGCAATAATAAAAAAACAATTACAAATTTATTGCTGACAACCCGGGCGGTTGAAATTATACATTTAAGTAACACACTTAAATAGACAATGCCTGTTCTGTTTATATTATATTGTTTACCCCCGACGAAGTTGGAGCATAAACGAAATCTGGAAGAATATGAATAATGTTTTTTTTTCATCAGAATAATTTCAGTAATGTTCAATATTTTTACTATTTAATTATAACGTGTCCCTGTTTATTGCATTCAGTCGAAGGGATTATTTGGAGTGCTTCCTCAAATTAACTATGGACATTGCAGTGTTTTACCGTATAATAGTAATTAACAATGATAATTCACTCAGCCCAGATATCAACGATTTGCTTCCGGGAAAACCTCCGTCAGTATTTATTACTTTCTCGTGATGTGCTTCATAGATAACACACAAGGAGCGAAATTACAGAACCAAATTCCATGCATACATTGCTTGCGAAGGGAACCACGATCGCCCATGAAAGGTGTAGTCGATCAAGGTCGCCAAGGATACATTAATGAATTGAATACCGAATTAAGCTATTGTAGAGCCTAGATTTTTATAGACATAATTTACATGAATTGAATATCTCAACTCAACAAAAGATTATTAAGACATTGGAACCTACTGTATACAGTGGCTTGGGTTCAATTTCAATTAATCGATACTTTTCTCAGAATCCATTATGATTTTTTGGAGCATTGTTTTAAAGAAAATAATAGTTGCAAAGATTATCGTACCGATAATCTACTTGCATACATATTGATTAACAGCTGGAATCAGACTACATACGCAGTCGGGCTCTTAAAGCGACTTTTCTAAGAAGCGGCACCATACAAATGATACAAGTTTTACAAATATTTTTATTTTTATTGACGTTAAGACTGTTGGTGAGATCATAAATAAAACTACCGCAGAAGGCGGTGAATGCTTTTTAAGATATAGACAGACATACTTGGCTGATCATCCGTCATACTGCGAAGGTGCGAAGGCTGTTCGGCCACGCAGCCTTCGCATTCGGCGGGCGTGTCTTTCATGCACTAAAAAATATGATTTCAGACGACTTGGGCAATGCAGTGCTGCCTAATCTCGCTTGAACAAACTCGCGTCTGGCAGATAGCGCACTGAACACAGGTAAACACGTCATCGTCGGGGCAAAAGTCGTAGGTTACACATAAATATATCATAGAAACATACTTATACATTTTACTACCACACATTTCCTCATAGATATTGACATTTTATCTGCTTATGAAGCCACCACAATACATACGAGACAAATAAATGTTGTTTTATCGATTCAGATATCACGATCATTCATCGAATTCAATGACAGGATGGCAGCGTACAATCGGATATTATCGTCGCAATGTCAACAATACATCATCTCGGGAAATTCCAAATATGTTTGTACAAAACACCTGTGACAACCGTTTCGACACCCTGGGCTTAGTTTTTGAAGATCCATGGCTCGCGACGCCGGGAGCTGAAAATACTTTACTAAAAATCCCAATTAGAAAAAAAAACTAGGGAAATTTTATAACGTCTTGGTTTTCTAGGGTTTTTGCTGCTTCAGCCATATAGATTATATTTTATTGTTTATAGTGAGTACCACACAGTAGTCACAACTGCTCCCAACCATATAGCGCCAGTGGAATTATGGCATCATTGGGGTATTTTGTGAGGCTGAAGGTTATAGGGAGGGGAAGTAAATGGGGAAGAGGGAGGTTGAGAAGTACCTGGCTATTCAGATCTGGTCACCAAACACGGCTAGAGCTATTTCAAGCAACGTTTCGATTCTGAATGCTGATCTTTCACTGGAGCGATACTTAGAGTATCTACCACTATGGAACGCGCCGCAAATTTACTATATATTATTTTATACGAATTAAAATGTGTTGACACATATTAATTAGATGATATTTATTTGCGCATGCCGGGTTTGAACCCGCGACCTCTGGATTCGTAGTCGAGCGTCTTACCACTCGAACACGGAGGCCGTCCGATTTATACTTGTCGTGATTATTGTATTGTGTTCACCGTGTATCAGTCCTACTACCTGGGACAGTGGATCGACGTGACCCAATCAATATTGAGGGATAGAAATATTCAAACATAAGAAAAGTTGAGATGAACTTGACGAATCAATTTCGCAAGTTTCCAAACGAAACAAAAAGGTTGTAGTAAATAATTAATCACGTACGTCGGCCTCGCAGCACCTGTGTTTGCATGCGATTTAAAATTTAAATAATCAAATATATGCACAAGATGTACTCGTATGTTCTGCGTGCAAGAGTTTGACATTAAAAATTATCTAGAATAATATATTGTTACCAAGTCGCTGGTTCAGTGTGCGCTCCGCCACTGAGAGCTACGTTGTGACCTCTGTTTCTGGTGCAAGATGAAATAGTAATAATACTTGTCTAATTTACAAAGCGCCATTTTTTGTGAAATATCACAAGGGCGCTTTGGAAAACTTAAAAGCTATGGCTAAATTTACCATAAAATTATCGAAATACCTAAAACTATATTTAGATTTACTTTTGATTTATTGATATTTAAATATGTTGCTGCTATGTACAAGTTTCGGACTTTTTGTTTAGCAGTAGATTGAGAATTTGCCGATCATTGCATGAAAGGATACTATTATACTGGTGAATGAGAGAGTAATTGAGATGCTAACGGGCTGGCCTAGCTCTTTAAATTATCTTTTTAATTATTACAATATACCTTTAAGTTACAATGCAGCTGTCATCAGAATGCTAATATCAATCAAATGGATCTACTGCCAAAAACATCGTTGTTCCTACTTCATCTGATACATGCGTCGATTATCAGTAAATATCATAATTCAGAATCGAATCGTTGCTTCAAATTACAACAGTCGTGTTTAGTGACCAGATCTGTATAGCTAGCCCCACTCCCTTCAGCCTTATAAATTACCCCAGTTGGGAATTCCATAGTCCCACTGGCTCTGGGAGCAGTTGGGATTATCAATATTTTTCTTGTTTTTATGGTAAAGGGTCATGGTCCTGCAACTGTTCCATCTGTTGCAACCTTCCATTATTTATTTTACAAGCGTCGTTTATGAAATAGAGGGAGGCCGTACAAAATATCTATCTACGTCACGCCTATAAATCATAGTTTTCAGGCAGTGGAAAAAACATACCGTCGCTAGAAAGGCAAAAAAGCTTAAGCGACACTTTGGTCAAAAATGAATTAAATATGCAGTTGTGATCAGTTTTTTTCTGCATCGAATGCTCTGACTCTCGTTTGATTCTGAAGACTTTTGTGACCCTTCAACCATCTAAAATATATTTACCGTTTGGGAGAAGGCTTGACTCGAGAGAGCGCTGAGTTACCTTTTTTTCAAAATCCAGCTAGGTACCGAAGACCTATGAATTTTATTGTAAAACACAAATAAAGTGCTCTAGTGTAAAGTTTCCAATATAGCGCTTCAGCCCTTTTTCCTTTCCGGCGACGACTTGAAGAAATAAGTGTCGATTCACACCAACGTCCGGATCCGCTCAGTGACGATATAGTTCCGCATGAGAGCTTATTTATATGGTATGAATATCAATCAAGGAGTATGTGCCAAGACAAAGTTGTGTGGCAGTATATCCTTCTGCCCACCCTTGTGATATTTAACTACTTAGTTAGTTTAATAATTATTTTGAAGTGTAAAAATACTTACATCGCAGATTTTTTCTTATTAAAAACCGTTTTTAATTTATTTATTTATTTATACTGGGTTTTAACAGATGTTAACACTTACGTGAAAAAATCCAGTTATAAAAAAACCAGTTAGTGTACAATCATTGATAAATACAATACAAATAGACAAGATACATTAAATTTTTAAAAAATTGTTGTTTTTGTACTTATTACTACTAGATACATACAAAATATACTTAGGGAATTACTCTAACAGCCTTTTAAGCAATAACATGACATTCCGTCTGAAACCGTACAGACCATCAACAAAAATGTCTACATCAGCACACTCTATTAGATTATATAGTCGGCACATTTGCGATAGAGGGCTAAAGTAGGCAATATTGTTTCTGAATGTATTCAGGTGGAATGTACTATGGCGTCTTAAACAATGAGCATTGGGTACATTAATTTCAATAGCGCTAAGACATATTGCAGTGTCGAGATGACCGTGAATTATTTTATGTAGACATATCAACTCAGTTAATTGCCTTCTAGTTTTCAGTGTATCCATGTTAAAGTATTCAAGGCGTTATTCAATTATTAATAATATTATTTAGTATATTCGTAAAAAGCATTAACTTTGTGGCTTGCCATATTTATAAATAGAACATATACTTTTTGTTTTTAACCACTTTTTTATTTAATATTTTGTCTACCGGTTTCGGAAGTACCCTTCCATCATCAGGACAATATTAAATTAATCTTTAGATAATAACTTCATCTCTTCTGGAAGAAACATATGTGGAGATAAATTCTGTACACGATCAAAAAATGTATGTTTTGAAGTATCTGGAGAATGTATATTATATACATTCTCCAGATACTTCAAAACATACATTTTTTGATCGTGTACAGAATTTATCTCCACATATGTTTCTTCCAGAAGAGATGAAGTTATTATCTAAAGATTAATTTAATATTGTCCTGATGATGGAAGGGTACTTCCGAAACCGGTAGACAAAATATTAAATAAAAAAGTGGTTAAAAACAAAGTATATATGTTCTATTTATATTATTTAGTGATAAAAAAATGGTTTAAAAAAAAAAATCTGCGTTGTAAGTATTTTTACACTTCAAAATAATTATTGAACTAACTAAGTAGTTAAATATCACAAGGGTGGGCAGAAGGATATACTGCCACACAACTTTGTCTTGGCACATACTCCTTGATTGATATTCATACCATATCAATAAGCTCTCTAGCGGAATAATATCGTCACTGAGAGGATCCGGACGTTGGTTTGAATCGACACTAAATCATCTAGATTTGCTCCATTTTATTCATAATTCCAAGATTCGGACGTAAAGCAGACACAAGTCAAATAACGACGTGAAAACGTCCTACCTTACTCAATGATATATTCTGCCCGAGAGCGTCATATCAGCGGCGGGACAAGACAGGTGAAAATGTCTGTGAGGATGATAATGATAACGGCGAGACATTGAGAGATTAGCAATAAAGTCGGAGGAAAGAATACCAGATTACGAATCACATGCTGATACAGGCTGATTCTATCATTATTACGACATTTTAAACATTTATGCAATGAACTACAGATTTGCATCACCCACAACAGTGACAGTGCGTGATGTCTTCGTGGTTAAGATTGAAAATGTTGGCATTTAAGTTGTAGCCAAATTTTAAAATCCAAATTGTAAGGAATTTATTATGATAAGATTCAAATGCCACTGAAAGCATAATGAACAAGATTAAGAAGAGACGCTTAGATGTTTTAAATATGTAGAGCGAATGGGCTGAGATAGAAGTGCCAAGAATTTTTTATTTTTATTTATTACATGGTTACAAACAATTTTAAGAAATAACATAATAGTAAGTACATTAATATGTTATTTTAAAATGCTACTATCTTTCGTTCGGCCGATATTAGTTCCTAGCTATTGGCAGATTACCTGTTCTAAGGAACCAAATAAATTCGGTACGCGACGTGTCCCTGTGTGTTTGCATAGTATCTATAAAGGTTATAGAAAATAAATCTATAGTATTGAAGATTAACGATGGTCGATAGATATTGCATACAGTAAGAGGGCAGGTAAATAACATTGAAATACAAAAACCAACCGGTATTGAAATTTCACTGCAGCTAATATTTTGGTAGGTACTTTACAGCCTGACAAAAGTATCAGAAGCTACTGTAAATGCAAATAATTAGAGAATTTTACAAGTTAAGAAACAATGTGTCAATACAAAAATAAACGATATGACGCGCAAGTGGATGGAAAAAAGAAGTCAACAGCCATGCCAAGTTAGTTAAAGAGAATTATATCAATCGTTTGAATAATAGAAAAGCATGCATGAATGTGCATGAAGTGTGGATTGTGTGCCAATACTGAGTTGTGTGGCATTTCATCCTCCTGGTCTACTCGTTCGGGGAAAAGACGTGATGGTTAGTCAGCTATGTAAATAATACTTTTTCGGAAAAAGCCACAAGCCGCCATTGCTACGTATGTTGTCACCGTGATTATTTTTACTATCTGATTTATTGTAGGACCTTGATCTTCGCCATAGCTTCAGTCGAAAGAAATTTCTTTCTATCCCCCACGATAGTACGATTACAGATTATATTATGAGATTATTTATGATTGTGACACAATCCGCAATAAATACATTATAATGCGAACAAATTATTCCATTACTTTAAGAGCAGTCGACACCAACATTACTAAAACTAGGACTTATATTGGAGATTAAATAAATTATTATACAGGACAATATATTGTTGGTATGGAAAAAATAGAAATACCAATAGTAATCGCCGGGCGGCATTTATGTATAATTATTATTATTATCAACTATAGATAATTAACTTTGTGAGTACGTACTGTGTAAGTAGAGTGTGAACTTTTTAATTATCAAATGACTTAAAAAATATATATTTTAAAATCCCTACCAACCTATGCTGTATTTGAGCAGACATTATTAGAAATACTTGATATAAATTCAAGTTATGTCCCATGATTTCTCACGGGTAACAACTAGTCAACTGTTATAGTGTCGAAAAGCGCCACAGCGCTGCCACATGCACATGACAAAGGTGCCAACGACGCGACAGCGCTCTACACTTAGGGTAGACAGCTAGACAGTAGTTTAGAAAAATTACGATGCGTAGTATGCAGCAATAAGGATGGCAGCGCAATAAAGTTTGTGTGAGAAAACATTTGTGTCGAGCATAATTTTCTTTTGTATAATTTTTTTCTTTGGTTTTCATTTTCAATAAACTATTGTGTTCTATTTTTATTATCATATTTAAAGATTGGTGAAAATAACATCGAACAAATAAAAAAAAAATTATTGATAATTTTTAGAGAAAAACTTTTTTTGCTTCTAACCGTAGTGGCAGATTTTTATTTGGCACATATATTTAAAGAAAATATTTGGCACTTAGAGGGTTAATAAGGCAATGGGCAAGGTATGAGTAAAATCCGTTCTTCAATTTGATAAACCTTAAAAATGAATAAAAAGGCAAAGCGAAAAGTGATTTTTCTGAAAATTTGAAGAGATGTTTGAAATTTAGGGTCCTGAACGTTTTGAGAACAAAACCATAAATTGAGGAATAAGAGGAAGATAGGAATTGGCGTTTAATGGAGGCGGTTAGCACTCACCAGATATTGATGCGCCGATGATGACGTTGTTGACAAACGTATTTTTATTGTGGGCAGGCAACAAAAATAATAAAGAATCTACATAATATTTGGAGTAAATGATATATTTTTCAATTAATTACTTATTTTGTTACTGAGGAGAAACATTGAAAGGGGCACGGCATTACAATCAATATTGGCAAACTTTTTGCAGTAGCTTAGCGGGTACAAATTCCCATTTTACGAAAATAATATTATTCAATAAATTAAATAAAGGATAATATTTATTCAGACTAATTAATTCTTATCAGCACAAAAACAATCGCAATACTTAAAGCGAACGTAAAGAAATCTTACGCAATAAGATGGAATATTTGTACGCGAAAACACTTTAATCAGCGCAAGTGATTGTCGAGACGGTCTGCCCAGGTCGGGTCAACTCAGTTTACTTCGCTACGCACAGTTCGTTGATTTGTACATGCATTGGGTTGGCGGGACTAGCTAAATTCACATTTTTATAAATTTCCAAAGAAGATAAAACGATATACCTACATACGAAATGTTTATCTAAATAAATACGACATAGATACAAGAAAGAATTTTAAATAATAATGGGACAAAAATATCAATATATAATTTTAGTTTGGATGTATCTTAACTCTAAGCAGAAAAAAGGTACCTATACTGAAGCAGTAAAAAAAATATCAAACTCTGGCGTCATAAAATTTGCACAGCTTTTGTCTGAAATATTTTCAGCCAGGTGTTCATTCTTACTATAAACTATTCATTAAACAGTCTAATCACAAGACAAGGGGCTATTTAGTCTGTTGTGCATAATTTTCACCTATTCAGTAGGTAGAAAGATTAAGAAAAAAAGAGTGATAAATCTGGACGAAACCGGGTAGTGAAGCGAGATGAGTTTTAAAGCGAATAATAGTTTTAGAGATAAATTTTACCACCACTGAAAACGTACAAATATAAGTATAAAAGTAACTTATCACAATACGGACTTGTCTCCGTCAAAGCTTTATCGCTAGGAAACCGTCACGAGAGTAAATCATTATATTATTATTATTATGGTGTTATAAACGTTTATTGGCTTTGTTCACGGTCCACCTTTTACCCGCAAAAAAAATATTATGTTCAGGAACACTATATATATATATATCGCACTATACACAAGCAACATTTTCCGAATTCAAATGTTGACAGTGTATTCGTAATCTGTGAATGTTTGTCTTTCTTTATTTTGCTGAGTACCGAGGCGTGGCGATACGCTTCGAAAATTGGACTAGGATGAGAGGTTTATTAGAGTTTGATAATGGCTTCGACCGCCGAAACAGCTGACACGCAGAATAGCAGGACTTAACACCATTATTATATCAATTTGATTAACACTCCCGTAAAGCAGGGGGTTCTAGTGTAACCCCGAACGAGAGTTTTGTGCGATATTTTGGGTAAAGATTACTGAAATATAATGAATATAGGTTCTTTTCTCTATATATTATAAAAAAACCAATCGACCTAAGATTGTGTCATAAAACGCTTTAATAAGCAAGATTGGATCGAACGTTCGATTTTTACTTTAAGATACGGAATAGTTTATACAAACAAAAAATATATAAGGTTCGATAAATTTAAAAATTATCATAAATGATTTAGTGGAGATTGTTATATTGTCTAAGGTCGAGGTGTTTCGAACTATCGTCACATTTGACGTCGTTATGATTCAACGATTGGCGACATTTGGTTTTTGGGGCATTCATTAAACGTCGATTCTATCGCCGTTTTCGCTTTTGAACAAATTGTGATCGGCTGACATAAGCTGTTATGAGTATAACAACATGCTGTCATTCTTGTCGGCTGTTACAATTTGATAAACATCTGAAGCAAACTTCAACGTTCAAATGTAAAAATAAAACAAAAAGGTGCTGACCGATGAATTGTGACAAAGTCAAATGTGACGAAGGTTTGAAGAACCCCAATTTAATACCAGGTGCACAGGAGCAGTTATTTTGACCGATGGATTTTTGCGCAGAAAACATGCTTAGGCGGGAAGGCGGGGGTGCGAGGTTAGAGTAAAGCGCTGTGTAGATGATGTAATAAGTGAAAATTCAAAATAGTAATCGCGGCAGGAAGAGATGCACCACAAAACACGTGAAATGTTTTTTTTTCAAACTGTAGATTCAAAACTGCGAGCACGAGTTTTTCACATTTTTATTTATTTAGGTATTTTCATAAATACATACCTGAGTGATATATACTCGCAGTAGCGCCCCGGTGAAAGACCATTATTCAGGATCGAAACGTTGGTTGAAATGGCTCAGGCCGTGTTTCAGGCACTTTTAAACCATCTTCTTCCTCACCCCACTTCCTTTAGCCTTAAAATATACCTCAAATCAGGGTGCCATCGTCCCATTGGCTTCGGGCAGTTGGGACTCTCGATATAAAGAATATTCACGTCACATACAAACCAACCTTTCGCAACTAACTTCAGTAAATACTGTTTGTTCTGGACGTCAGCAACCCATGCCTACATTGCATACACATCTACATTGAAATATTTTATTGATGTATTTTTTATAAAATCATGCAACTCGGATTACTACACGTGTACCACAGTCGACATTATCCCACATATTTGTTGACTCATTTCCACAAGCAAAACATGAACGTATTTTATATCGCACTACCACGCGATCTTCATATCCAATAAAAGGTTAACGGTTTCAGTTATTCACGAACCTCATTTTAAGCGTTTCTTTTACAAAACCCTCAACACTTCAAATCGAGGTCTCCAAATAAGAAGCCGGTACCTGTTGCGGTGTAATGTACTGAAACATTCGTTGTTTACACCCAACATGCACACATAAATTTTATATTAAAAAAAAAACTGCTTTACGGACAAAATATTGATAAAAAAATACAGTCTACGATCGATATGAATTTTAACCAAATATAATATTAAATATTTAAATAATATTCTTAATCTAAAACACAATAAAACTATGAATATCACCAAAAGTTGGCAGCCTAAAGTCGGAAGAAAATTCAAATATTAATAATTTTCAATACAAGTATGAGATCGTTTGAAAAAGCCGCATCCTAAAGAGATCTTGATGGCTTGATTGGCAGAGTATTACTCCCGGATAGAGTAGAGGTTCCGAGTTCGAGTGACGGTCATGACCATTGTTCTTTTTTTCTGTTTCATATTTGTGGTTTAGTTTATTAACATCATTTAATATTTAATAATAAATAAGCATTAATGCTTTAAAGTTAATTCCAATTTTATTAAAATATAATGTGATGTTATTTAATGATCAATAAGTGCAAGTTTTTTTGTTTATGATATTTTATTTCCAAAGAGTTCCCAAGGAAAACAAAATGATTCCGGGAATGACACAATTATAAATCAAAAAGAAATAATATTTTTTACAATGACATAATATTTTAAAAGAGAGTACAAAAGAAAAGAGAAAAAACGAGTAAACACATTAAAAAGAGACTCGTAGGATTGTTGATATAATATTTTCTATCAATACAATTCCATTCAACGAAAGGAGGATGCTTTCAGTATCACCCTTGTGAAATCACTATTCAGATTAGAAACGTTGTTTAAAATAGTGTACAGGTTTACAAATGGTTCTGGGCGGGCAGAAGAATTGTTTTTTTTAAATTTTGCATTCACACAAAAAGGGTTGTTAAAACCTATCAGAGTAGGCAAACGATGCTAATAATAAAAATTGCCACAATCTCCCGCCGCAAATATAAGCTCCCGCTGCTATCTTCACGCCGATCTAAATGAAAAATCAGAATTCACCAATAAAAGTTAGTTATGCCCAATTGACAAGGACCAGCCAATACGTAAGTCGTCTTGCGCAAATCTGTCTAATGGGAAATAAGAAACTCGGGTGAAGAAAGTTGTGACTTTAAAATATACATACGCCAACACATCAAGACGCTCCTGACGTCATTCATCCCTGTTCGCAGCACCATTGCAGAGCATTGTGGAGAGATTGACAACATTTTTTGTTGATAATACATACCACACAAGAGACTCAACTGCTCCCAACCGTCTAAAGCCAGTAGGACTATGGCATCCTCAATTAGAGTATGCTGTGATGCTGAAGGTAGTGGGGGGGAAGGAAATTGGGAAGAGGAAGGTTGGGAACTATCTCGCTATTCGGATCTGGTCACCAAAAATCGTCTTCAACCGGGGCGACACTTATACCACTCTGGTATCAATTTGCCTTCGTCTGATTCAAAATCGTATGGAGGTATACTTCAAATCGGGCCCGTTTTTATTAATTATTATATTTTTAGAAATAATGATATTTAATATTTTCGTAGAAAGCCATCACTTTGTGTTTTAACATATTTAAAGAAAAGAAAAAAATAACTTTGTATAAAAGACCACGAATATTACTAATAAACGAGTTTATTTTTGTACCCTGATGATGCATAGGCTAGGCGAAACCGGTCGGTCATAAAAATTAAAATAATATTCGTGGTCTTATCCAAAGTTTTTTTTAAATTTCTTCAATGATATTTAAGTTCAGCGGTTAAGAGTGTAAAGCAAGTTGACTGAAGTTCTTTATTGATTGAAAAAAACAGACATATACAATAAATAAATTACGCACAGTATTTTTCTCGTACAGCGTTTCACAACAAATATTATTTTCAGCATACGGTTCCTTCAAATAGAGCTTTACGCCCTTTAACAATGTAGAACGATAGGCAGTTCATTCGTATCCGTTTCCATTGCATCCAGTTTGTACTGGGAGGACGCGCGGGCAATGGCAGCAGAGCAACTTTCCGTGAGGCATTCGCTTCTCTTTAGATTTTATTCCAATTGAGTGTTGCTCTGGGTTAAACAGTAATTACTTCGACACATTTGTACGGATTCAATGTCTCGCACTCGGGATTTGCCACCCTTTGCTGGGGGACGCCAGTCTGGTGCGATTGCGGGAAAATTCACTAAATGCAGTGCTATATTTACGACAAATAAAAATCTACGAGATAAATTCATCAAAAATTCAAATCGTTCTAGTCACAGACAGGGCGCTTGTATATTTTCAGGGGTTTATTGTAAAACCAACCTGGCCTAAAGGCGAATTAATTTTATTGCTCCAAAAACGTATAATTCTTTATGTACATTGTACCACATTTGGGAGCCAATGTGTCTAAACCTTCAATCTTATAAAAAAATAAATATAAAGATTGGTTAAAAAATATCGAACTGAATAACTTTTTCTTATAAGTTTAACTTCAGTCATCGTTTTTATTTATTTTGAATTTCCTTCGTGCCCATTACAAAATCAACTATAGTATAATATATTCTCAGATTAATTTTTTTTTGTGCCGCAGTTTTTAACAGTTCACTTTTTTGTTTATTATCATACTTTTATTTTAATTTTTAATGCATTCATTTTATTCTTTTCTTAATACTAGGGAATTATTTCTATATTTATAAATAGAACATATATACTTTGTTTTTAACCACTTTTTTATTTAATATTTTGTCTACCGGTTTCGGAAGTACCCTTCCATCATCAGGACAATATTAAATTAATCTTTAGATAATAACTTCATCTCTTCTGGAAGAAACATATGTTGAGATAAATTCTGTACACGATCAAAAAATGTATGTTTTGAAGTATCTGGAGAATGTATATTAGTATTCATTTTACAAAGATTTTTTATTAAATTATTTCTATGTTTGAAACTTCCATTTAAACTCTAAAAAGTGCCTTTGTGGGATTTTTTTGTTTGTACATTTTTCTCTATTACCCTTTTATATTGTTATTATTATGTTTTGAATGTATTATATAAAAAAACAAAGCAATAAAAAAAATAATACGCATTCTTAAGAGGTACTGCTGATGGTTCGGTTGTAGCATCTCTATCTTTTGTCATAAAAGCTGCATAAAACAGAAATAGAGGTTACAACTGGGCTCTTAGCGGTAGGACCGTACAGTTCAAGTCTTAATAATCTATAGAGTTTATAGCTTCTGAGACACAATTTAATTTATGTGGTGATAACACTAACAAAATAACATACTATTAAATAACGTACTGACAATGATACGTCTATTAAAACGTTGTATTTATTTTAAACGACAATTTTTTTTTTTTTAATAGGGTAAAAGAGCTGCACCATCATAGATTTCACAATTTGCGGGGAGTTCCATTCAACGGAAGTTCCCTGTGAGCTGCAAGTAAGAAGTCAATATGTGCTTGCGTTGTTACAGAGTTTCCGATCGGTCAAATGATCAGTCTGAGGGTTTGTGATTAAAAACGGCAACTTGAGCGATGGCGGATATAGGCCTTCTGGCTTCGGCCAGTGATGAAGTGACGAGGTCTCCATTACACTGATTAACGCCGCCGCCGCCGCGCCCGGGGAAATGCATCGCGGCGCAACTTGGACTGACGAACCAACTTCAGTTCTACGGCGGAGTTCACACATTTCTAGGAGTGGATGCATTAGTATATTAAATAAAATATTCCGCTGTCTAAAACCAAATGAAAAGGGGCCCGTCAGTTTGGGATGGTATTGGTTGGTGTGATTTTTCGTTATTTGTTAAACACGATTAGTGGAATCGAAGTGGCAAACACACGAAAATATATGTTGAAATTTATTTTATTGCTAATTAATGTATCAAAATGTTGGTACTACCGATCGCGAGCTGACAACGAGGTATAAACAATTAACAATAAATTACTTATCATTTCAAATAAAACAATATTTCCATTGTTTCGGAGATTTAAGGCGCCATTAGAGAGTGTGAGATGGTGAACGTAGTAACACAAACTTATAAGTAGGACACCCTGCTGGCAGTAGGTCGTCTTATACGGCGTTCCCTATTCGTATAAACGCCGCCCGGCCATATATCTATTTCGTCCATACACACATTTTCTTTGAATGTTTATCTTTATCATACATGACCAATGAAATATTCTAAGACAATAACATGTCTATATATTTGTAATGTCATTGGGTATAAATCATGCTGGGCAATTTACGAGATCCATTCGTTTGGGTTTGAAAATGATTTCCTATCGATGAACAGAGTACATATTATATTCAACTATTGAAGAAAGACGGTTAAACTGGAATATTTATAAAATATATAAAAGAGTACGAATAGTACGCCTAACGGAATACTCAACCGAAGGCTTTATTTCCATGATATACGTAGGTAGTGAGGATTGTTGGAATTCCCATTAGATGTGGTATTAGATCAAGGCAATACAGATGGATTTAAATTAAACGTAATACTGCATATGGAAACTTGCCCCTTTTCAGGGGACAAGGAGATCGTGAAGGTTGCAGGTATTTGTAATTGTTGTGTTGTTGGATCTTTGCAATGCATAACTCTATACACTTATCTTTGTTTTTGCATTATAATATTCTTTATTACGGAATGTGTTTTGCTTATTGAATTCTACTACCTTCCCATGGAGCAGAAAGCAATAATGGGCTGTCGGCATTTGATGTGTAATTTGATCTTGGGAATACAGATAGTTCTACTTCATGAAATGCTATCTTACATTTTAAACTTTCTTCATTCCTAAAGGGTAAGAGGGGCCTTTGATCTTTTCAATGGGCATACTCGTAGATAGATCGATATTGGAACTTCATAAGGTTGTCTTGCTTATTGAAACTTGGTACATTTTTCAAAGGTTGCAGGCATTTGTATTTCCGACATAGTGTTGCATAACTATTATGTTGAACTGTAGTCAAAGGATATGTCAAAGATTTTGTTATTAGTATAACGAGTGTGTTCGTCCATTGCCTTGTATTGAGGTACTGTTCTTTTGGTTGAAGATTACAATCGTAGCTTTGGTCTGATCTGCATACAATTGATATTACCATAGTTTTGTATCTACTGACTCGGAACAGTTGAATAAATAAACATAACAATCGATAATTGCACCAATAAAAATATAATACAAACGACCGGTAAGTGGGAAAATCAAGTATCTTTAAGTTCGCTGACATTATCACGGAATGTCCAAACGTTGCATAATTGCAGTAATTAAACATATTGAGCGTTGGATGCATTACCATGAACGCTGTGAACAAATTAATGAGAATTTGATTTGTTTAGATAGCACGAAACACTGACACAATCACCGGGGTTATAGAATTCGTGGAATTTGAAAAATATTTTAATTTTTATTAAACTATTTGTTCGACTGCCGGCCTTTGTAGCCACTTAGATAAATATTTGAAAGGTACCAGTGTAATGCGTCACCAGGGGAAATGTGTGCGGTACGCATTACGGTGGTCGGTGACGTCACAGATCATGAGATGACTGTGAATTAAATGTATTCATCGGTGTCTGTGTGCGGCAAGGGTCGACCGATAAGAATGAATCACAAAACTGGTCGATACAGGGAAAGTGTCATAATATTAAACAATATATTTTTCTTGTGCGTACGAACGTAAATTAAAAAAAGGATCTAATGTATGTGTTGAAAAAAATATCTGACTATAAAAATATGACTTTTCAAATCCAAACGAGCGATAAAGTACCTAATAAAAATATAATAATAATTATTTTGTTGTCTGTTTATCGTCATGGCGTCCTCCGTTGCTTTTAATCGGTAGTAATCACAAAAAAAAAATCTTACAATCTTTGCTAATCAAGAAGGTGGAAGGCTGCACATAATTAAAAAAGGCATTTAATTGACTAGAAATAATGAACACATGGAAGTGGAATGTCACGAACATCACCGTCATTAGTCATTATTACTGATTATCTAGAGAGATGTTTCCGGTGGATCAACGATATAAGGATATATATTACTATTAACACGATAAAACAACATAAGCAGGTATACAATGGGTTTCATTCGTTGCTTTTAAAAGATAATGCGGACGTAAGTATTTGGAAAATCACTAAATAACCAAATGTATTAGTCGAATTTCGTATACTAAATACTGGAGGCTTGGAGTAACAATGTATGGAGAGAGAGCTAATGATTTTTACCCAACCTATACAGACTTGCGATAAATCACTTTCTCCGGGTTTTGACGTCGTACACCATGAGAGAGAAATAGACAAAAAAAACATAATACACCGCTTCTATGTACTGTCACAATAATATTGGGCTCCTGAGTCATTGCGGGACTCTGCCCACATTTTTTATTATGCCACTAAACTTGACACAAATAAACGGTTTTTAGGTTAAATGCTATGTTTTTGTTGGTAACAATACAGTGAGAAAGTGGTTATACGAATAAACAAAAACATTATGTCGATATGTGATATGAATGGATGTATAAATACCCTAGCCTTAGTCTTAGCCACGCCCCGGTTCGCCTTGGATAGATACCACTCTATATACTCTAAGACTGAAAGTGTGTAGGCAGAGAATTGAAAACTCTATGGCAAAAACTTGTTAATTAACATTTTTGACAAAAACGAGTTAGTATTCTCACTAAACTAATTATGGTACGCTCTATTAAATGAAAACACTTCCAGATCATGAAAATGGCACGAACATGGAAAATCAAAGAGTTGAACATGTTAAATGCAAATTTTATTATAACTGAAATATTTTTTAATGGCAAGAACATGTTATCTACATATGACAACGGCCAAACGCCGTTATTGTGAAAAATCTTAATATCTTAATTTCTACTTAATATTAATTCCTAGATTATTACTCGACTGTTAGTTGACAGGTTCTTACCGTGGGGTCTTCAATCAAAACGTACATCAATTTTTGTATATTTAAAAATTGTCATTTTAGGACATTGTATAATATTATTTTGATAACCTTTATAGAACACATGTTCACCCGATTATAATAGTGGGTACGACGCACATTTTACAAAACGCAAATATGTCATCAAATATATCATAAACATTTGAATCAATAATAATATGAACTTTCAACACAGACACATCCGCCTAATGGTCCAATAATTATCACATTCACACCCAGATGTGACGTCAATGGCACATCAGACATTCGCCATTTTTAAGAATTCATTGTTTACTAACTTATCAATTAGCGAATACATGAAATTAATTCTCATCGACAATTGCCAATGAATCAATCTTATTGCAACACAAGAAATGTAGTTGTTTGGTTGGGGACAAGGCTGTCGGGTCATTAAATGCACCTCCAACGTATCGTAGGTTCCTTTTCGTTCCGGGTCGGTGGGTGGTGAGAACGCCGGCTCGGGTAGAAAATATTTCAAGTTTATTGGAAAAGTAAAGAAATGATGCGAATGGTAATACGTTAATTCTTTAGAGAACTAGTGCCCACCTTAGAAATATTATTTTTATAAGGGTTTAAATTATTTTACATAGGATTAAAAAAAAAACACTTTTTTTCTTCTTCTAATAAACAGCGTTAAAAAAATGTATTTTCTTTAAAAAAATGGGTTATTTTATACGGTTAAAGTTTGTGAGTTTCTTTGGTGTTTATTCTTGTTTTCCATATGACTTTTTATGTGTATTCCTCGCAAAAGTATAACTATCTGGAGCCAATGGATTTATGGCATCTTAATTGGGTATGTTGTGAGAGTGAATGGAGTGGGTGAAAACAACTCTAGGTACTGAAACCTTGTTGGCCAAAGGCAACACAATCTTTATAGAATCACTAAACAGAAATAGAAAAAAACATGAAATTAAATGGTAAGAATGTTTATTGGTAGGTGTTTAGATCAAAAATGTTTTCCAGTGAGAAATAAACAATACGGAATTTATAAATAATTTGAATGCACAGAAATACAAGTATAATTGATACTGCGCTTAAATAATATTATTATTTTCTAACAACATATTTGTTTATTTATCAGTTTGGTGTTATTGTATTCCGATTTCCGCACACGTTTGAACTAGGTGATCTTTCGGTGTTTGGTAGGTACTTTGGTTTAATTTAACGAGGTTCAGGGATAAATAATTTTAATAATATAAACAGTAATATGTAGATATTTATTATGGTCACATGTCCAGGTCAGAAAACAGATCATCGTCTTAGTGGGTGCTTTGGAAAATATGTTGATACAAAGCAAATATCAATATTATTGCACATTTCCGATAAAATTACTCTATATACGAGAACTTTGTACCTTCGAGTAACATTTCACTCAGCTTTTTTTTAAATCTTTTCCTTACTTAGGGTTTTTTATCCAGTAAAGACCTTTTCCCTAAGAACTCACTAATTTAAACTTAAATTCAGTCAATTAAATACAACCATCAGATGGTGATAGTAATAAGGCATAATGAGCCGCAGTACTAGTTAGATTGACATTATGAGAGGTATTTGTATAAGCCCTAGCTAGTTAGCAGAATATTACGAAAGAATCCATAAAATCAGAAAAAAGTTACATTTCACAAGCTTAATAACGCGACTTCATTAAAATAAATTTTATTAATCCATTGAATGTACATCATCCGTCTGAACGAGATACGTAGTAATTTAATGCTCGGTACTAAAATAATAAAATGTATGTATCTTTGAAAGCAAGGGATGTACTTTGCTACGACCTTTCGCATGATTCTGTACAATTATGGTACAGAAGATATTTTCTCTTACAAATAAGCAATCAAAATGTTATTTTCATATCTCTTTTTATGGAGTGAAGTCTATTCCTTAATAAATAAACAAGGGGAAATTAGGACCATACAAGAAACACTAATTGAACAAAGACCCCAAGATTACTAGAAAGGTCATCCAATGAAAAAGTATTCAAAGAGAAACATGATCATTGCTCTGAAAAACATTTTGTGAATTGACTATCGGCATATACATATCGACTGTATAAAGCCATTTTTATGGGAATGTTACTTTTAATTGGTGTCACATAGAATAGACTTCAAGGGACAAAACGTTAAAATAATTATAGCATAATAAAAAATAAAAAACTACAAAAACTAAACTTTCCGTACTATTTTGAAAAAGTTTTTCCTAAGAACTATAGATGAGTCAACCCTAAAATCTCTAATAATTTTAACTGCAAATATTATACTTTCCAAAATTTCAGAAAAGAACAAATATTTACTAGCATGTAGACTTCCAGATATTAAATATCATAAATCATAACAAATGTAAAAGATATTATGTAATATTAATTGTACTGTAAATGTATATTGTAATATGTACGGCCAGCACGGGAAATCCCGGTGGGAAAAACAGAAAAACATATATGTAATTTAAATCATAATAAATAAATAGCTTAAATGAATACATTTTTATCGTACCCTGTAGTTTTCCTTTTGTGGCATGGGGGGTTTTACCTTTATACGGTTCATTTTGTACTCTTAGAATAAATGGTACTGTTAATCTTGTTGAGCATTGTATGGGAACCTTTTGGGTTAAGAAAAATGTTGATTTGAAATCGAAGTCATCTAAAACCTGTACACGGTACAATGAGACTACAAAACTTTCCTCTTGGTAGATGTTGTTTGAATCAGGATTTCAAAAATGTTGGATCGCGACCCGGCACATTGTCACGAAAGTAAAATGTTGGGTCGGGTAGTCAAACATTTTTCTTAAAAAAAACCTACGTGCTTTGGTTAGGGTTTTCGTTTGATTTCATTACATTTCGGGAAAATTATTTGTATTTTTTATTAATCAACCACAGGCCAGCAAAGGTGATACAAAGTGGAGTTAGTCACGAAGGAAAAGTGCAGAAATAATTAGGCCAAGGAAAAAAGTTTGAGAAACCAAAATATTCTGTCATCTCCATAGTTCGTAAAAATTATCACTTTTTCAAAATAACGATATAAAAACGGTGAATTCAATCCGGAATTAATTTGCGAGTTAAAGTTGCATTGTGTGCTGCCTATTGACAGACACAGTTATAAAAATAGATTTTACCGTAAATACGAGAAGAAAACGAAAAAAATGTATAATAGGGATGGGCATTGAGTTCCCGAAAGCCATAAGGGAAACGCTGAAGGTCATAATAATTTAGCGCGACAGAACTAAAACTGTTGAATTTGATTAAAAAAATAGTTGTCAATAATATAAATCGAATTTAATGCGAAATAACGTACTTTGATACATACGAAGTATTACACTATATAGATAATTAAATTTTAATCAGCTATTAGAGACAATTTTCGAATATAAGTTGTAAGATGATATATTTAAAATACTTCGTGAGTTTACTATGAGTTTCGCTTTCTTTGTCATGGCCGATTGAGACAGATATTCGTGGGTTATTTTAGCACATTTAGAAGAAGGGCGAGAAATGTGGGGAAAAATGGCAACGACGTTAGGTGTGCAGCTCGTTGCCACAATATTATATCGTTGCAATAAATTCTTTAGCCATTGAATTGGTTCGAGTTTAGTATTGCGGGTGCAGCGGCTACTAGCGACTAGCGACAGCCGAAAACGAGGCCAATGTGTGAACGAGGCGACGAGTACCGCAGGAATCAATCGGGGTTAGTGGAACACTGCTGATACAGTGCGGCATTCAAGATTATATATTCTCCATTAAGTCCGTATGTCGCAGGAGCAAAGATTTTCCGTGATTTCACTGTCGTGGTTTAAAAACATCTCTTTTTCGTGTTTCACAAGGAATTTTTATTTTATTTTAGTACATATAACAGGCATGACGCCCAATACATAAATACATGAGTGGTTATTTAATTGGAATATTTAACAATAGTAAGTAATCAAGTAAAAGTTTATGAAAAATGCAAAAGTAAATGAATAACAAACAAAATCAAAAGAATAATATTATACAAGTTAGAACATAAATGAATGGATTATTGGCACCTGTACTGAAGAGATGCCTATTAGCAATTTGGAACTTGGTACTTCATTTAACCAATCCATAACTAAAGGGCATCATTGCAATATCAGCTTGATATGATCGACAGATTTAAAAAAAAAGATTTATCGTGTCAATAAAAATGTCTACTTCATTATTTGTGCAGTGAATTGTGTTGTAGTTTTTTAATGTTCTCGCCAAAGGAGAGAAATATCCCACATTTCTGTGGTAGGCTCTATTATTAAAAATATTGTTTATCCTCCTCGTTGATTTTATTATTGGTATGTTAATGTTAATTTGGGATAAAATATTTGGTGGATCAATCGATGAATGCATAATTTTGTGTAAAGTTAATATATCAGAAAGTTTACGTCTGGCTGACAGAGAGTGAAGTTTATAGTGCGAAATTCGTTAATTGTACGTTCCAAATTGATCTGATAAGCCTTCGCGATATGCAATTATACGATACCTTAAAAGGTATACCTTATTGAATTTGCATTTAAAATTAAGCTAGCAGTAGTTATTATTATAATTAAATTTAATGTGAAAAAGGAATGCGTTAGGATTCAAAGAATTAAAGGTTTGAATTCATGAAATTCAACACATTTTAAAAATGTGTTATTGATATCACGAAAATTTCAGGTTGACTAAATGTTTAAATTATGCAGACGGAATATATATAATTGCCAGTCGGTCGGTATATTACTGGGAATGGCAAAACTTTACGAATGTACTGTTACATTTAGATGTATAAGTAGCCCAATGTTCAGGTATTCATTATCTCTATCCCACAAACGACCATATTTGAAAGGGCATGACGTCAGCATACGTGGAAAATTATTCGGCAGATTAAACAGAGGAAGAAGGCACTACATGACGCGATGATTCCTGGAAATGAATTCGACACTATGGGCGTACCGCTGATAGCTTCGTTGTGCCTTTTCCCTCTTCTTAAAAAACGACACATGTAACGGAATGACCGGTTGGTAGCTGAGTGGACAAAAGCGTCGGATTCCCACCCGGGCGTCTCACTCTGCTGGATAAGTCCTCCATCATTGCACAAGCAACATCTTGCGCTTCTTATGATGGCAGTAGGAGTTTTTCAAATATTGTCAGGTTATTCGTAACCCGAGAATATTTGTCTTTCTTTTAAAAATAATAAAAATGAGAGGTTGCAACGGAACTCTCAGCGGGAGAACCATATTTTATAAAATACGTATGTGCGCCAATATTGGCGCGACATGTATTTAAGGTTGAGGAAATAGTGCGGAAGGGAAAATTATGAGAGTTAATGCTAAACGCTCCTATATCAAATATGTGAATTAAAGTAGTCGATTTCTTGGTCTAAATATACCGAAAAATTATGTTAATATAACCGTTAGATGATTCCCAATGTCATTCATATCGAGCGACTGACGTAAGCAATAGCATTACAGCAAGGGACATTTTCGAGTACCTTCCGATACATAAGTCAAAATGTTCAAAATCTGACATAGACACTTCTAGCACTAACCCCGAGAAATGAGTCTCTTGCATGCATTTCTAATTGACTTTAAAAGTATGTGAATAGATTTTCGTTCTGAGAATACGAAAACGAAGAAAAAAAAACAACTAGTTTTTTTTAATTAAATAAATATTTGTTTTTATCGTGTGATGTCATTATAAGAAAACCATCCTTTTTAATATTTCTATTTTTGAAACTGCTAATTCGTGGTGGAATTCCATTTTAATGATCATTATCAATACAAACGACAAATTGGATCATTTATTAGGATTAACATATTAAAACTGACAAGTAATTTAACTATTTTATCAAGAGGACGTTCTTTTGGCGAAATCTTAAACTAATTATTAATTATTTGATTTATTTATTCAATCATGGCCCTCAACATATTTGTTTTAATCTATATTAAAGAAATATAACTCAATTTCGTACGTAATTTGACGGTGGCTCTATTTTTAAAATGTAAATGGCTCATTAAACGTCGATATAGAACTGTTCAAAAATGCTTCCATTTCAAAAGTAATAAAAATGTAATATTTAAAAATAATTGCTGGACTTAAAAACTGAACTAAAAAATAAATAATAATGAATGTCATGGGAATCTTTTCTGAACCGAAAAAATCACCATTCGAGTCGCTCATTTTTATTTTTAATATTAATAAAAAAAAATGAAAAAGTACTTTAATTCATGGAATTCAGAACTCATGATTCCACCAACTGTGTTCGATATCTGCGTAATGACACGGCCAATCACGGCGTATTATGATGATTGAGAACTATCTGCTTCACGCAATAATCATCACATTTTATTCCAATTGACCAAAACCTTGGACAAGTTCAGTGTGTTTACGCGACTGTGACGTCACCGGGCGAGCCTCTGCTCATTACTATCTGATTGGTGGATATTATTGCGTAAATTCCACCACAAAACCACAAATAATATGTAATAATAATCACTATTACTCTTACTCGACCACGATAGGGAATTACCAAGCAGATTTTTGTCAATAATATATATTTTTTAATTTTACACTATACTAAACTAAACTGTAAAACGACAAATTCCAATCAAGGTCGACAAAAAAATTGTCTGATTAACATATTTTTTCAAGTTAGGTTGTCTTACGTTGGGGTGTTTCAAAGACCGTCACATTTGACATCGTCACAAATCGACGATCAGCGCCATTTTGATTTTTTGACAGTCTCCGTTAGCTGCCGATTCTCGAACCGCCAAATTTTGGTTAAATCTTGATGGACCTTTTGCTTGACAGCTTAACCAACGACTGATCAAATAACCCAACGGATAATTTGACAAACCGCTGACGGGCCGAGTGTGAGGGTCGTTGAAACCCCCAACCACAGTTAGCGACATGAAGGTTTGAAATATTATTTTAAACGTACTATAAATAAAAGGTATCTAAAATCCAAACATAAAATAAGACCTTCAATCAAATCTTGATCAAACGCTAAAAAAGGCCGAGAATTGGCGGCTAACGGGGGTCGCTATTTTATAAGTAGCAAACGTAAAAAAAAAAACATAATGGCACTGATGGCATATTTACGACAATGTCAAATGTGAAGATGATTCAAACAACTAGGTCTAAGTTTCCCGTTAATGGTGAAATTAAAGAGTTTAAAAAAAAGACAAACAGTACTCGTACCTATGGGTTTGAAGGTCTACGTTGACTTTGGATAATTTTTTTATGAAATCTCAAACATAAGCTTATGTTTTAAAATGGCCATTTTACTAGCCTCACTAATTACAAAAATGATAGAGCTTCAACTTAAAATCGGGCATCATTGCCGTTTGTTTGTATTTATTTTTAAACAACGAAAAGATTTTAAAAAAAAGGTAATATTCTACCGTATTGAAAAAAAAAATTGCAGTAAAAATAAAAGGCAATGGGAAAGCTGCTCGACTGGCTCTCTCTAGGTTGAGTTAGAATTTCACCGCGAATTGTGTGGAGCTTATTTCAGAAAAGAAGCAAGTGAAACCAAATAAGTATCAGTGTGAATTGATAAAAAAACAATTTTGACTTCAAAGTCGACTGATAATAATTAAATAATTATTATGCTACTTTTCAATCGTTAACTATATAATTTCATCCCATATCGAAAACTATACTAAGAATCAAACGTCCTATCCGAAGGAGGGTGACCTAGTTGCACCATTTGAACTTGCATATTAAAGCGTTTTCATTACATATTCTTAGGTAATTTGTTTTTGGTAATGTTTAGAGAGAAGTATATGAGTAATTAGAACCAAAAAGACATTAGAACCAAAAAGACATTAGAACCAAAAAGACATTAGAACCAAAAAGACATTAGAACCCCCTTCGAAACGTGAGTGTTAACACTGAGAGTATGAAGTGAGAGTAAGTAGTTTGGTTGATTTTAGTTGGAAGCTGTCTTATTTGTGAGTGAATTTTCCACACTATTTCTGTTGCATCACTTACAACTTACTAGCTCCAGTTGTCGTCTTTCAGAGACATCAACATACATATTATTTATTTTAAGCAATCGTATCTTAATTAAGATTGATTATAAATTCTTCACACAGAAAGAGGTCAAAATAGAGAACAGATAAATAGCATATATTTATTCACGCACGTTAAAATATAAATTATATGTACCACTGATATCAATAATTATTTGTAACAATATTCAAGAGCCAGAATGTGGGATCATTTGATGTAAATAATAAATAAATGTGAGAAAAGTCAATATTTGAATATGCGTGAACCATCAAAGTGATGCCATCTGTGTGTTGTCTATAGATTCCCACAATTACAAAATTAAGAGATGCAGATAATAAGTTCGGTTGTAAAATTAAACTCGATAAATTATTGTAGTAAGTAGGTGCAAGCATACAAGATAAAAGACAGCACCGGATTTACCATTGCTGCAGATGGAATGTGCACTCCAAAATAAGCATAATATTGTAAACGCGTGAATTTAAATGGGTTCGCCCAAAGATGTCAATCAACACGTGGCACGAGAACGCACTTAACAGTACAGATAGGGACAGTTTCCCCAAGCCTCTACCCAAACAATTTGGATTCTACCCCCGTAAAGACTGGAACACACAATACTATTGTTCAGTTATTGATACGATTATTATATCTATTGGTGCAACAAGTGTCAATTACCTTAATGCGTAATTAAACCCATCAATCTTCAACGAGTTTTATTTTCACGCTTGTAGCATATAAACCTCAGACGTTATATTATTCATTAATCCCATTTACCTAAAAACCACAGCACAAATAGGGCGAATCTGAACTATGGATCACATATGTAATCGTGTTTGAACCGTAATAAACATGTTCGTCAACACAATATTTTCAAATTATAGATTGTAATTGAAGGGGTCCCCTGAATAACGTTCTAACCATCAAATTGGTAAAAGTAACATTTTCCGTGGAATTACATTCTTACAGTGCCCATGGACGATTTAAACTGGAAATTTTTTTTTTAAAATATTTTTTTTCTAGTTTTATTGTCCGTGGGCACTGTGAGAATGTAATTCCATGGAAAACTTAACTTTTACCGATTTGATTGTTAGAATGTTATTCGGGGGTCCCCTTCTATTGCTAAAAGAAGAAACATTAGCACTTTTTTTTACTAAACTATTTATTAAAACCTGCTGCCTGACGAGGATAGCTTTAAACACCTTCAAAAGAATTGTAATGGACATTTACGAAAAGAGATATTATTTTAGTAAAATATAATATATTCAATGAAAAGTTAAAAGCATTTTACTTTACCAATGTAAAACTCATTTGTGAATATTAGGTACGTAGAGTCGTATTCAAACTCAACTGACAATCGAAGGTCATATGAACTCATATTTTTATGTGGTTACCATTCAATTATGTACAAATAAGAATTACTGTGTTTAAAGGACTTGATTTATTGTGAATAAATGAATAAATGCAAGTATTCCTTTGTTGAGAATTTTTTTTCTCAACTTTTCAGAATTTACCTACTTTTCCCCTTGGTGTGGGAATAAAAGATGCAAGTGCAAAGTAAAAAGAAAAAAACAATAAAATCATCAAATCACAAAATATATATTTTTGGTTTCTGTTCTGATTCAGGCCATTTGAAAGATATATGATTTATGACAGCAGTCTCAAACAAACCGATATAGGTAGAAAATTAGATAGTACTACTACATATTTTGATAATTAGTCGTTCTTTATTATAAACACATCAATTCGGATCATCAGTGATCATTGGTTCACAAACGCTACTTGATAATTGTGACTTACACATGCATTTACTAACATGGTACATGTCATTTTTTAAAATAAATGTTATGTATTCAAATAGATGGCTTTTTAATCAAAGAATTGGCTGGAGATATGATATAAAGTAAATAGCAAAGCACATTGGCTGACAGAAATTGCTTTATATTAAAAAAAGAGATTTTCTGGATGACCAACTTTACCGCATTTATATCATAGAATATCAGGCGTACGCGGGACACAACAAAATGAATGCATAAATACATTAGTTTTGCACTGAAGGAATGGATTATTATCACATAATATGGATGCATTGTGCGATAAAAGAGGATCAATGAGAAAGATTTCGCAAATCATAATTCAGTTTTGATACATTTATAATATTTTTAGATGTTTTGATTAGGTGTCTTAGTACATATACGACAACCTCAGTGGCCGAGCAGTCGAAACACATGGCTTCAGATCTGGAGGTGGCGGGTTTGAAAACCAGCATGCGCAAAATATTTTTTTGTTATTTCTAATTTTGAAACTGTGAAAAGGTGAAACCGGTCCGGTTTTAAATAAAAATAGTTGAATAAAGTTAAAAATTTGGTATTATTAAATCATAAATTAATGCATTTTTTTCACATCTATTATGAAAATAATACATAGTATATTTGCTGGAAGTTTTAGAGTCGTATATACTATTATTATTGCCTTGGTGCAATATTACCAATCAAAATAATAAAAAAATGTTACTTGAAATGGCTTTAGTTGTGTTTAGTGATCAGATTTGAATAACCAGATACTTCCCAATTTTCCTCTTCCCCATCTCCATCCCCTACCCCCTCACTTAAGCCTCACAACATACAAAACAGTTGGAGATGCCTCAGTCGTAGTGTATATATGAGTATACTCTTGTGCGGTATTCACATAAGAAAATTATATGTACAACCTTTTTAAGAAAAGCATATAAAAATGAAATGACTTACAACTGACAAAAAAAAAAAAAAAAAAAATGTGTATGCCATCTAGTGAATTATTTTCAAACATGTTATCAAATGAGTGTCATAAATTGGAGTCTTCTGAAGCACATCATATTGACGGGCCCTACATAGAATACGTTATCTACAAAACGGTTTAGCAGAACCAAACTTCTTCCTTCTTCTAGCAACTTAGTCATATTGTTTATTTAATATTTAGAACTGGCTTAAATTGCATTTTGTTTAATTTTATAAAAAAAATAATTTATGAAAAAACCTTTTTTTTTTTACTGCAGTTAATATTTTTTAATTCAAGTTTTTGTTGAAGAATTCTCCATAGTGATAACACAACAATTTTTTTTTCAATGAGATCGTTAATATGTTTTAAAAATAAAATGAGTTAAGAATACGGTAAGACAACCACTCCTGTAAACAGTTACCGACTCATAGCGTCATAGCATGACAGAGCGCATTTTTCTATTTAATTCGCATAACCGAGGTCTGGGTAATGGAGGTTCTACTGTATACAGATAAGAATAAGATATATGTAAATTGTTCTAATAGTAGTTATATTGTTTATAGAAAATGGAATATAGTAAACAAGCTTACTGAAGCATTTTTAGCATAAATATAAGTTCATTTCTAATTATATATGTGGATATTATTTATTAAAAAATGCCTATAAATTTTTAATATCTTTGAATACACCACTTTTTATAATTATGTTTTTATATAACAGTACATAATACGTATGTCTGAATTGATGGTAAGCATGAATGTGTCATGAGGATTTGAAATAAATACATATACAGAATAGAGTATGGTTCAAGCGTTATTAGCAAAAAAAAAATTCAATGTGCCACCGTAAGAGAGGTTAGAAATATAATGGTGTTTGAAGTGAATATTGTAAAAACTGTGTTTTGTATATTTTGTGAAAAATGGGAACATTTATAGATGGAGATAGAATCCAAAATGCGAAGCTACGGTGCACATATTATTACAAAGGCATAGCAAAAATGGCATAGAAATATTTCTTTTAAGTTGTTGAGTTTAGTATGTAATTACTTAGAATATAATATGTTATATATCTGACATATCGGAAGTCATGTATGCTTACATAATATTTATAAAATAAATAGAAAATCAGAAACATTTTTATGCTCATGGGCATTGAGAAAGTAAGCGATTAAAAGGATAAAATATAGAACAGATGCATTGAGTACTAATACTCAGTGAAGAAGAATAATTACTCAGTGCTGCTGTTCTTAATTACAGTGAAACCTTTTCTCATCGCCTGAGTGATGGTTGTCGCTAATTTACTGGTCACATCTGAGGACCCAAAACTGTTTATGGTACTTTGAAGATAACCAAACATCTTACCGCCTGCGTGGAAAAAAAACATAGAAATTGTACCAATTTGTAAGTGTGTGATGTGGTGATGCTTATTGTGAAATTTTCATTTGCATTTGTTAAGATACTTAAATACAATATTAAATTATGAATGCTCTTAAAGTATGATTTGTAAGGAATAAATTGATATCCCAATTCTGGATTAAAGTAGATTAATGTAACCTTCTAAAGACATTTAATATTTAAAAAATACTGTTTCCTAGGAAAAAATAAAGACGAATTGTATAGAATGTACAGGTGCAAACCAAACCTAGATTTTGTTGATGGGTCTTGCATTGGTATTAACATTATTTTTTAGCAGAACGGTATTTTTATAAGGACTCCTTTGACAAGTTTATCGCAATAAGCACCTCTTCATAAGACAATAGCAATAATATTTCACAGCAACAAACTTTGTAAACACTAATGTTACTGCTCCAAATTTAACATTGCTAATGCAATTGTTGGTCAAAACTATTTATTAATATTACAAAATTATAGTTCATAGTTGCTGAATGTTTGTCAATGCTAGGCATTTGGATATAATACTACATATTACACACTTTACAAATATCTATTTTTCCATTTTTGTAAATGGGACTTTCATAGTAATTAAGCAGCTGCATGATACATTTTCACACGCTTCATTTTTTATTTTACTCTTTAAATTAAGTAAAAATTCGTAGATATTCATGGAAAGTTAACTGTTATTGTCCTAATTCAGTTGACAGTGTAGCAAATAACGGTACAACTACCTGTGCAGGCTGTACTAACAACAATTTTAAGCGCACTTGAGGTGATTTGATGGCTGTATGTTTATGAAACAAACAAACAAAAAAAGTGTATTACTTTACTGCAAGATCTTATTGTATCAAAATATTGAATACACCTAATCAACTAAATTGTAGGGTTCATTATAATGCTTTTCCATTAAAGTTTTGGTTCAACATATGAAACAATATTGTTTATTTGTTTTGAAACTTAAGCAGTTGTACTTACGTAATTGAGAATGATTTATTTGTTGCTTAATAATTATTCGTTATTATCATTAATTATTAAAATTAAGTTAGAAGAAAAAAAAAGAAGGAAAATTTTTCAGTCAGATTTCCTCCTCAATTTGAAAACTGGCAACAAAGCCTAATCAATGGTATACAATTATTGTGAAAATTGATATAATTCAAACTGTAATGACGAAGAAACGGCACCAAAATAACTTTTTCTATGCAGACCTGAAAATCTTATCTATACATATTTAAAAATGCACGACGATGAACAAAGATGGTGGAAATCAAATAAAAAGTTTGTGGAAAATGACTTACAGTTGAATGTCTCCAGAAGTTTATGAGGCCGTGAATATCGGTGCTAGGAGCGAGCAGGAGGTAATCGCGCCACTCGTCATAACTGATGTTGAGGCTGCCATCCTGATCCATTCTAAAGAGGAAACCCCAAGCAGATAAGATCACACAGATATTAGACATTTTGTAGGAGGGTCAACAACTCGTACGGTAGAAAGTCATATGGGCTTTGTAAGGACAATTTTATTGTTTTTGCTGGGAGCCCAAAATCCATTATTTGACAAGTGTACTTATTAAAATAATGAGAGCCGTATTAACAAACAAATCAAGTTTTATCTGCACACTTGCAAGTTAGTGCATTTGGCAATGTCCCAGTTTTATGTGCCAACTAGGTTGCACATATTGATTTTCCCGTTAAGTGTTCAGAACTTAACCGTAATGGGTATAAATGCAAAAAAGTATTTTATGTTCAGTAACTACATTACAAAAGTACAAATATAAAAAAAACGTATCAACGATTTGTAACATCTAAAAATGAAAATAGGACGAATTGAAATAATTTAGATACCTCCTTTAATTTATGAAACAAGAGTTGTATTTTCTAAAAATAAAACCTGTAAGACGATAGAATAATAAAATAATTGAATGCTATGTTTAGGAGCAGAGTGGATCTCTTTCCTTTGGGCCTTATGTTTCCAGGGGCCCTAGTATGAGACAGCGATATAGATTTTATCGACAATGTCGGTAATTTCGAATCGTTCCCTAGATCGTCAACAAACAAACGACAGACCACATTGACTAAATTAAGCATGTTTAATCGACGTGAGTTGTCGTTAGTCTAAATTACCGACATTGCCGATAAAATCTATATCGATGTTTCGTGCTAGGGCCCCAGAGAAATGTGCATGATTCTTAATTTTTTACATTAATATATGATTATTGTTCATAAAATTAGTAACAAATCAGCTCAAAAGGTGACAACATAACTAAAAGAGTAACTTCAATCAGTTTGAAAGTAGATTCTTATGAAATATTTTATAAATGCATACATTCTAAGCAAACCTTTTTAGCAAGTTGGTAGCTTCTCTACGGTCCATGGCAATGCCTAAGTCGGCAAACGCACATATGAGTTCTTCCAAGTCCACTTTTCCTGAAAACAATGGAGTTTGCATGGTTGAATATCGTTTTGAAACGTGTCTTTTATAATTATTTAACATTACCAAAGGTAATATTTGGATAAACTCAAATGAGTTATTTTTTAATATTAATAAACAGCATGGGCATTTTTAGAAATACCAACCTCAGAACAGGTTCTAATGACCTAGTGTGGTAGGTAATATAAAAAAAAATAATGTAACAAACAAAAAGTTAATAAAAAAATAAAAAAGGGCAAATGGATTTACCAAAAGAGATGACCTCCATGGTCGAGCGATTAAGATCCTAGACTACTAATCCAGAACTAGCGGGCTCAAATTAATACTGTATCAAAATAGCACTAACCGTTGGAAATAAGAGATAGATGCCGCCCAATACTATTGACGAAAATTTGTGCCAACTGGTTGGATATCAATAGCTGCATACGAATATTATTCGACGCAATGCAATCTCAAAACTCACTGAGTATTGTACTTATTGTTTTAGCTTAAGCGCCAAACAAATAATGGGTAATTTTGAATGATCTTTTGGTTGAATACCTCCCTACTAGTCGTCTTTGTGGATTTTCATATTGGAAATGGCCGACACGTAGCACCTAGTATCAAGTGAATTTATTGATGGCAAGTAATACAGGTATAGCATAATTAATTTAGCATGAAGCGCACTTGAGGTGAAATATCAAAAACTAAGCTATAAGTGTTCACTGTTGCCATTATTGGGTTTTATTATTATATCTATCATTATATAAAAAAATAACCCCAACGATCCAACTGTTTTAACTCTTCCAACAGGGGACTATTATCATTAAAATTGATATCATCACGTCGGCGTTATTTCCAACAGTTATATTCAACAGTTGCCAACAATAACGACAGTGGTGTTGTTTAGAATTATCGTCAACGCCCAGTACTAGTTTAAATCGCGGGTGAGCAAATAAATTTAAATAAATGTGTTAGTTTCAGAATGGTACATATTTTTAGTATTGCCCCGGCGAAATACCACCATTAATAACTAAAACGTTGCTTAAAATGACTTAAGCTATATTTGATGACCAGATCTGAATGGCCAGGTACTCCTCAACCTTCTTCTTTCCCAACTCCTTCCCTTAATCAATTTTTTAAGCCTCACAACATATTACAACTGGAGATGAAATGGTTCCACTAGCTTCGGATAGTTGGACTTTTGTGTGGTATTTATATCATTTTTTTGTTTAGTGATTGTTATTTTTATAGCCAACCCAGGTGACTTATCATTTTTTTTTCAAACAATAATTTTGTTATTTGAATACAAAAAACCTTTCTACATTTTAGATACAGACTAAAATTTACAGTGAAAATATGCCTTTTTATATTATTTATGTGTTTTTTTCATATACATGTTAAACAGGTACTTTGCTTTCAAATTATAGTTGCAAGTACATATACGAGCATGTTGTTAACATTACAAAAGACAGATATAATTGTGTTAAAATGTTTGTGCTTAGTGTATTCCAGGCTCATCTATATGACTTATTTTAACAAAGAATTATGTATATAAAAATCGGAAAATACAGAAACCATTACTTAAGATCAGTTTGAACAAACTTAGCATGAAAAAATGTATCAGACACACACGCATAATCTCTTTTGTTAAAAACAGTTGAGTTGGTGTGTTGTTCCTAATTTATTTATT
>JAGWCC010001218.1:0-44560 GCA_022651775.1 Drusus annulatus | reverse complement strand
GGGGGTTGGCGCGGCCATCGCCGATTTGCATTATAAAGAATAACTTTCCAATGGCGAATATGAAATACCTCCACTTACTGGACAGACAATCCCTAGAAGTGTGATCCATACAGATTTGCAAGAAAGGGATTGTCGCCAATTTGCACAAGATCTTTCGTCTCGTATGTATCCTATCTCAAAGTAAAATTATACATGGAGGAAAGCTAATCATTTTTTCACAACCTATACAAATTTACGATAAATTGTGAGAGAGAAAGAGATAAGACAAGTTCTCACATAATATAGCACCAATTTTCGGTATGTAAGCATGTTTTCCGTCTCCCGCGTCTCCGGCGACTTCGCCTAGTACGTTTTATTATGCGACAAAACAGAACATAACTCAACGGGTTTTTAGGTTATCCTGTATTTTTATTAATAACAATACTGGGAATAAGTGGTTATACAAATAAACAAAAACATTATGTCGACATGTTCTATAAACGGATGTATTAATATCCTAGCCCTAGCCATACCCGAGTCAGGAAAAAAATAACAATCCTGATTACACAAGCACTCCTTCCTGGTATATTATTGCTCTGAGTATCCCATACGCAGCAATGAAATGATTATCTTATGAAAAAATAGCTTTCCATAATACCAGGGATATAATTTTAATTTTTATGACGACCAGTTTCGCTTAGCCTCATCATCAGGGTACAAAATTAAACCAAACAAAAATACAAAGTGTGGTTTTATAAATGCTTACAGAGGGAGAACAAAATATAAAATAAAATAACAGAACAATGAGAAAATAAAATTAAAAATAAAATAATATCCGTGGTCCTATACAAAGTATTTTTTTTCATTTTTTGTCTTATATGTCATACCACAAAGTGATTGCTTAATACGAAAATATTAATGATTATCTTTTGAAGAAAGAACTTTGATATCTGAAAATGTTAGATTTCACCGGAAGTATGGAAATATTGACCTTACTTCGGGTACATTGATACGCCTACAACTCACTTATATTGGTTAATGTCTTAATTATTCACATAACATCTCGTCGGTGCTCTCTTAAAGGTCTCGATGTTAGCTTTAAGGCAGTATTATTTAACTTGGTTTATTATACATTATATTCGTAGGTAACTTTCATTCATACTTCCTGGTAGATGTCCAATAAATAAAATTGCGCACACACGGTGTCACGATTTTATCGTTGAAAGTTGTTAGTTTGGTGGGTATCTACCTATTTGGTAAATTATTTAAAAAATGGTAATAAATCGAAAATCGAACGGTTAGTATTGTCAAGAGTTATCATGGTACGAAAAACTCAGTAATAGATCTATAGGATCCTTGAAACTGTCCACACAGGTGGTAGGTTCAAAACACGGTTGAAGAAATAGAAAAAGCTTTTCATAAAAAACTTTTATTTTTTAATTTTTTATTAATAGTGAATACCGTACAAGAGTCCAAACTCGTCTAGAGTCAGTGAGACTATGGCATGCCCAATTGGTTATGTTGTGAGGTTGAAGGTAGATATAAAGGTAAAGAGATGGGGAAGAGGAAAACTGGGAAGTAACCGAATATTCAAACGCGCTATCAAAAATATTAAAAACTGTTCACTTGTGAAAAAATTGGTCATTTTTACTACTTTTTGGGTCTTACTAGTACATATACGTATATAAAATATCGCTATAATGTATTTTCTTATATAAAACCACCACAAATATTTCAACAAACGTAAATATAGGGAATAACCTCACAAACTGTTTGAAATTCGTTATTCCGATGAATGAGGTAAGTTTCGCGCGTATGCCGGACATGCTTACAAGCGTCGACACGGTGTGACATTAGTGACATCTTGTTTTATCTCTCTCTTTCTCATGGTATACGACATAAAAGCCTGGAGAAAGTGATTTATCGTGTTAAGTAATGAAGACTAGCCTAAAGGTGGGATGTTTTAAACATTTAAACTCTCGTCGAATTAGATGACCATCAAATCGACGACCAGCGCCATTTTTAATTTTCGACGTTGATTTCAAATGTGACGAGAGCTTGAAACAATCCAACTTTAGTAGCTGAATGTGTTAAAAGCTGTAAAAATATAAGTTTCAGGCAGAAGAAGAATGCGGTATCCAGGAGAGGGGGGGGGGTGAATTAATATTTTATCCTTGGGGTCCTAGAATAAAACTGAGCAAAATTTAATCGTATGGCTATCAATATAATAACCATTTATTTGAAGGTGAGGGTTAACTACGGAGAGCATGGAGGGTGTTAAAAGGTCTAAAGGCATAACTATACAAACATCGATGTAGGTCGTTCAAAGGATTTCTTCGCCCTTTCATTCCGTGCCTAAGAGATCAGAAGTAAGGTAAATTGGTTGTAGAGAGTTGAACGAAATCTACCGAAAACACAAAATAATGTATAGGCAATAAGCTTAATATTAAAATACTAGTTGTTTCATGTAAAAAATCACGGGATGTAACTTAACTTGCCAATAAAAAATTTTAGTTCCATATCAAATATAGAATAATGTCTGAAAAATACATTTTATGTAGTTAATTTATAAGTCAGGTAAAAGTTTGAATTATTATTTATATAAATTTGATAATTTGAAATAGCACATCAGTTTCAAATACGAAATAACGCTCCTACGTATGTACATACGTACTCACAAAGGAAAAAAAATTTAGTATTTTTTAAAACAAAAAAAATACCGTGAAAAAATAAAACTTAACGAAAGTGTTTTAATGTGCATTTGATTCAATTTAAAGATAATTTTAACGATATATGCTTAGAATGGTTATGGCCATGTTTAGTGACCAGATCTGAAGAGTCAGGTGCTTCCCAACCTACCTCTTCGCTATCTCATCCCCCCCCCCCACTGACTTTAGACGATTGTGACCAGTTGTGACTCTTGTGCGATATTCAATATAAAAAAATAAACATAACAAAAATATCGAATATTTTTTAATGATAATTTCGTAGTTTATTTAAGTAGGTAGGTATGTAAATATATTGCAATGCAATTAGTTTCATAAATAACAAAGAATAAGGCGAAAAATAAAATAAACACAATTATCAACAAGCTTCATTATAGTCGACCTTCAGTGTATAACATTGTAATGCAGTATTTATAATATTTACAGTTCTTACGTAGAGATTCAAAATGCTATGGTCAGGGTTCTTTTGAAATTCATATGTGCTACAAAAAATTAAGATCCAACAAATATTATTCAACGTCAAATGAAATGTTATTTAAAAAAGATTATTTAAAAAATATATTAAAAACTTTAGCCGACGTATTTATAATGAATAAAAGTTTTAGCATTTAAAAATTCTTGTCTCTATTGTACTTTCGGAATATAAGTAATCATTAGTGAAATCGACGTTGGTTTGTTTAAATTCAGAGCTTATTTAGAAACCAGCAATGTTTCTTACTTCTGTAATAATTGACTCAAGTTAATGAATAGGACCAATCAGTGAAAAGACACCCAGGTTGTCGCATTTTCAAAAAATACTTTACCTTTTCATGACTACGGTATCACATTTGATATTTACAGCACATTTAAAATACATTGACAGTATTTGTTGTTAAAAAAAGGATGTAAACCACAAAATCAAAATTTTACAGGAGAAGCAAAACACCTTTCAGGAGTGAGTTTTTCATAATAAAGATTTTTCAAGTATTATTGATTGTTATCAATTTTATGAAATGTTAGTATTTAGAGAATGAAACATGACCTAATAATTGAGGCTTATTTATGAATGAGGCTATTTTTACTCGCTGTATCTTTAGGATAACCTTGAAAAATAAAAAAAAGATTTTTACTAAGAAATAAATTATCGTGACCTGATTTCTTCCTCAAGATTTTATTTTCACAAAACATGAGGGTTATTTCCATTTTGCTTGACACAGTTAATGTGATATACGCATTATGTCATAAATTTCTCACCACCGATTAACAAAAGGCTTTATTTCACCTTTTTCCATTTCACAATTTTTTCAATGCAGTTTCTTTAATAAAAAAAAAACATAATTCCATTTAGTCACAAATAATTTCCGAATTTGCCTTTTCATCAATCATGAAAAAATCTGCATGTTTTGTGACCCGTGTTTAATAATAATAATAATAATTTAATTCAAAAAGGTATGCAGGTATAGTGCAATGCAATACATTCCATAATCGAAAATATTACAAAAAAAACTAAATAATAGTACATATACCATAATAACATATAATATGCAAAATAATAATAACAATAGATTCTTAAAAAAATTAAAATAAATTGAATTAAATTAAAATTCAACATAATAATTTTAAAAAAACCTTAATCGAGCGTGCTTCAAGGTGGTCTTCTCTGTTTTATGATTAAAAACAAAAACCACAAAAAATACTTTTAATAATACCTTTTAATTTATTTATTTACAAAAAAATATTGACAACTTTTAAAAAACATTATGATTTGGAAAAACCCATTCTGGGTTGAACAAAAAGATCGTTCAATTTAGTTCAGTCTTAAATCCAAAACACAATTTTGTATAAAACAGACGCCGTATGAGTTTCTTTTAAATTGAAACAATTTGTACCCATTGCTTAGAAAAAAAATAAAAATATTATTAATATAATTATGTATATAATTATTTTTTAAATGAGTTCCCACGTATTATCTTTGTTGTCAAATTAAAATAATCTCTTTGCTCGAAAGTGCTCTAATATCCGTCGGAGTATTTATGGCATAATTTCACTCTGGAGAACGGCTCAATTACTGCGATCTGTTGATGCATGATTCGGAAGCACTGCAGACACGTCTCGTGTTCCGCTGTGATATGTATTTCCTCTAATTGTTCAGTGTTTTCCTTGGCGGGTCTTTGTGTTCCCGGAGAAAGTAAACGACAACCTTAATTAACGCGACTCTGAACATTAAATTAGAATTCCAAGGAATTTTCCGCATTGAGACGAAAGGTCGACGGTGAAAATATCCCTTCAATGACGTTTTTATAACAAATTGCCGGACAATGTTAATAGGCGTGAAAGCGAATACGCAACTTTTTATTATTGTTAAAACACATTATCTGTTTTGTTCCTATGTATTATGAGCTAAAGTCATCATTTGAAAACGTGTTTTATATATTATGTAAAAATGTGTTATTATGTTTTGCTTTTTTTTGCTGCCTGAATGGGAACCGATGACATAAATTATTATTTTATTTTAGACTGAGTACTAGACTGAATACTGCACAAGAGTCTCAACTGCTCCTAACCGTCTAGTACCAGTGAGACTATGGTATCTCCAATTGGAATATTGTGAGGTTGAAGGTAGTGGGGAGGGGAAAGATATGGGCAAGAGGAAGGTTGGAAAGTACCTGGCTATTCAGATCTGGTCACGAAACACAGCTAAAGCTATTTCAAGCAACAATTCAATTCTGAATGGTGGTCTTTCACCAGGGCGATACCATCAGTATCTTCCACTCAATGCACTGTATTTTCATTTTTGTGATAACATTCAAGAAGCCAGTGAAACTACAGAATCCTTATTTTAAGGAATATTTTTGGATGGGAGGGGGAGAGAAATAGACAGGTAGGTAAATAAGGGGGAAAAAATAACACAATGGTTTATGGGGAATCAATGAAGTATAGGGTCATACTATGATTTTGCTGTTGTTCGAATTGTGTTTTTGTACTGTGATCCTGATGGAGGTCGTCTAACAATCACCAACAATAACAATGTATATCTTGGACACTTAAATCATGTGTTTGTTGTTGATTTATTACTGTTGATTTTAGAATGACCTCGGTGATGTTCCTATTGTGCTGTCTTTAAACAAAGAATGACAAATGTATGCCAAAAACTAAGGTATTTTAATCAAGTATGTAACCAATAATACTCTCCTCATACGAATGTCCTAAATCCATGCAGCTTTTAAATTTCATTGGAAATGGATTCAGTTTTGCTTAGTGACCAGATCTGAATTGCCAGGTACTTCCAAACCTTCCTCACTCCCACCTCCTACCAACTATTTTCTTCAGCTTCTTTATATTCCTCAGATGGGAGCATTTTTTTTTTCAAAATTGTCTTTTAATGCAGTTGGGGGTCTAGTGCAATATTAAAAGTAAGTAAGTTGTTAGTACACAAAAGTAGGACAAATTTGATTTTTTCCAGAATTGTAGTGTGGAATTTGACTAGGGTTGGGTGGATCTGACATTATAAAATTTATTTCATCACTTACTTACTTATATTTACAAGGCTACGAATTTTTGTTTTTTTTTTCAAAAACACCATGATTTTTTATGGGCATTCCATGGTAGGTGGTTTTTTTCATTATTTGACTGATCACAAGTATACTAGCTTTGCCTATGTGGGATTTTTTGCTGTCTACATTGTTTTTTTCTTATTTTGTTATTTCTTTTCTTTATCCTTTATTATATTTTTTTCTATTTTCTTAATGTTCATAAAAAAGCTTATTTTTGTTATCTTTTTTTTTTTAAAATGTATGTGACAAAAAAATCTTTTATTTTTATTTTTAAATTTTATATATCTAGATTCTCGTGCAGTAAAAATATGCTTTATTTTCTAACCAAAACCCGTCACGTGATTTTTATTACAACTTTCTTCAAATAATAATCTATTCTGAGTCGTTGTAATTAAGTTATTACCCGGCTATTACCTAATTTTCCCCTCGATTATAATCTGCAGAAGATGTAAGATTGGTATAGTTTAACGTTTCTACTCGTGGTTTTAAGAGTTTTATTTCAAAATCATAAATCGTGATGTCTTAAAACACGAAGGGTTTAGATTTAGAACCTCTTTTATTTTTGTAAGAAATTATAATACGAGTATATGCGATCAATTTAACTTAATGGCGTTATCTCTAATAACTGACAGTTAATAAATACACAATAACACAATTAACTACCTCCTGGCAAAGTGGTAAATGCCTAGGTAAAACAGAAGTCTCAGGTTTAATCCCTGTGTTGATAAATATTTGGTATTAAATTTAAAATAAAGGAATTTTACACATAGTATTTGAAAATTTAAAAAATCTGTATGATTGCACCTCGGTACACGACCGCAGAAGGCCTCTACCTCTCCGAATCGCTCTGAAGAGAGACTAGAATCCAGAACCGTTGAATTAGTAAAATGGTCTTCTTTCACCAGGGCGACAATATCCGCGTTGTAAATCATTTTCTCAGAAAAATATTTTGGTTTTTAAATTTAATCTATAAATATCGATTATGTGTAATACCACATATTAAATTGAATGAAACTTATTTGCGCACCAGATTTTTTATATTATTATTATTTTATTTACGATTTCGAACCAGAAACTTTCCAAATCACCTTGACCAGTCTGACCCACTCTCTGTCCAATTATTTAAGCCTCAAACATTCCGGGAAAAAAAGGGGGAAATATTTACAGGAATCTAGGCTCTATAGCGATGGAGCCTTATATTATATAAATAATATAATTTTCTTCTAAAACACGCAATTCATTTCACCGAAGATTACACCTTATGAGCCTCATATAATTATTCTTGAGATATGTAGGCCGTAGCTAGTAAGTAGGTTCATATGTATGAAAGAAATTATTATCGATGGATCGTGTCTGTCAATCAATCTCCTTTTGGATAAACTTCATTAATATAAGTTCTGAATGGGATATTGAACAAAAGACAACGTCTATCAGGAACCTAATGAAAACAAACGGCCTACAGTTGCTTTATATAACAGTTTTACTAAACTTATATCATAAATATGTGTACATAATTGGCACTATAACCAAATTGTTGGCAATTATTAACTTTCTTCTTAGAATCACTAGCACAGTTTTTCTTGTGATTAGGCCCGAACGGAACGTGCGGTAATTGGCGAATAGATGATGTTATAATATTTTGTCGAAAATCTTGAAAATGTGTGTTGGAAAGATTTACTACACCAACGAGTAAATTTTCAAATTATAAATAAGTCCTATGATTTGTTTTACTGGACGGTTATTTGTATTCTATATTTAAAATTACTACTTACTTTATTGTTAATTTCTCAATAACGTTTGGCTTCAGTTCGAGGAAGTGAAGATATTTTAAATTTAAATAATAAGTCACTTTTTTCGGAAACCATCAAAATTACACCAATAAATAAATTTCAAATAGTTTGTAAGAACCATATAAAAGCCATTGGATATGCATATCAAGTAGAATATAATAATTCGTTGTATTTAATATTGTCAAAAATTATATGGGTTATGATTAGTTATTTTGTAAACTTTAATGTACAAATAATTCAAATAAATATAAAACTCTACTTTTAATATTTTAACTATTTCATGTCGCAGGCGATTGATCCTTGTTAAACTACTGAGGTGTTATGAAACTGTCATTTTTCTAAAGTCATAAAAAATTAAATCTCTAGTATTATATGTATTACGCTCAACTAGTAAATATGTTTTTTGTTAAAATAATATAACAGGCAAGTAAACTTTTTTCTTTTAGTTCATTGCCAAAGAGTTTTAGACTTAACCATGCAATTATCAAGGCAATATAACAAGATATATTGTTTTGTTATTATTATTAAAACAACCAAAAAAATAGGCATTTAAAAATTATGATAGAAAAGTAAATTATTTTAATAATATGTACAGATTTAAAAAAAAAATAGATTCAAATATTTCTGCTGACTATTACTACGCTACATTTTCTGAGATTGTTGTAAAAAATGGTAGTGAATTAAAAAAGACAAATTTACGTGCGATATTTTGGTTTTATCTATATATATTACGATCATAGTATGTTTGCAATAACTCTGTTTAGCTAATAAGTTGAATAATCTAACGAGGCAGGAAACTATTATTTCCGAGCAAAGTAATTACATGCTATTCTAGACTTGAATAAGTTAGCGACCTGTCACGAAGACTGCTCTCGTCGTGATTTGGGAAAGAAAGACAAGACTTTTCGATTTGGGTTAATGAGGCCGGTTACGCAACGCCGGAACGCGTAATAAAAATTAAAACTGCGCTATAAAACGAACCTCCTCTACTCTTTTATGTGCGCCTGGTAGATTTTTTGCATTTTAACATGATGACACCAGAGTCGGGACGATGTATATTGGCGCCTGGGACACCCGTTAGAATTTTACGAAAAGATGATGGACTTTTCTTACTAATGATTTACTACTCTTTGTTGTACTCCCGGAAATAGTATTTTCGTTGATAATTAGTACTAAAAATAAACATTCATATACAGGGTGTAACAAGTCATACAAGGAAGACTTTAACTATCGATTCCTAAGTTTATTTGGAATAAAGAGATTAGGTTATGTTTTTCATAAATTGAGCGACCTAATCAGTTCTGTGATAAAGTCTTGATTCCAGTATAAAATAAGGCAACTTTATAGGTACCTACCTACTACAATTTAATTACTTTCCTTGAACTAAATAAGAATTTCTTGCTGAAAATGAGTTTTTTAGGGCTAAAATCCCACGGAGAAGTGGCGCATCGATATGAGTGCGATGGGCAATTTTAATTAGAAATTAGAAACTTTTTATTCGCAGATAAGAAGTGTGATGCGTGACACAGAAGAGAGGTTAACTATTAGGCTATTTACTATACGCAAATAACTTTATTAATTCGTTGGTTTTTTATTATGATTTTTTTTGTTGTTTAATGTTTTTTTCGTAAATCATTATTACTCATTATGTATTATAAATCTATTCACTGCACTGTATGCAACCGATATGGCCAGAGGCGGGCACATAAGCACTGCCTGCCCTATAATATGAATTATATCAAATTAAATAATATTAAATTATTGAGAAAAAATAATCTACACTTTAAAAAATACGCGCGACGCTTTGCTAATCACACCGCCCCTAGCGCCCCACCGACCATCCTACTATAACGTGTCAAAAGCAGTAACTACAAATGCCCAAACACCGCAAACGTCAGAGTAGATTACTTTATTTTCTATGTTCACTAGACTACACAAAATATGTATGCTGTGAGCTGTGTGCCGTTCAAGTGGCTTGTTTGTGTTAGTATCTTTGTTAGTGTCTAGGCAGTGCTTTTACAGAACAAATGCAATAGCAAACAGTGACATCTGTCGCTATTTATTATTATTATCAATTGATCCGCTATTTTATTACTGCCTACCCTGATCAAAAACTTTGTGCACGTCACTTAATATGGCGCCCGTGGTTCAGGCCACCCTTGCTCCGGCCCTGGTGAGAATCGCAGAACTGATTTCTATTTACAGATTCTTGGTGATGTTATTTACAAACTTGGTCGATCCAACACAAGGCGCCCAAGACTTTTACCATCTGAAGCAATTGGACCACTGGAGCCTCAACATTGAGGTATACGAGGAGGATTTGGACGGAATTTAATAAAAGGGGAATAAGATACGATGATTTGGATGGTTGAGAAGAATAATAATAATAATTGACTGATTTCTATAGCGCCGTTTTCGTGAAAGAAATATCACCTCAAGGGCGCTTCGCAACACAATTAACATAACCTACAACTTAATCACTAAGGCTAACAACTAGTGGGGTATAAATTATAACTATGTACTTACAGCTAAAACTTACGATGAGTCACTTAAAATTTAGACTTGTAACTAAAACTTATGACTAGTGACTTAGAATTAAGACTAACATCTAAAACTTTTTGATATTGACTTATGCCTAATACTTATAACTAGTGACTTACAACTAACACATTTACATTAACAAATATATACAGAATAGTTGTGAATATTTTTATTCAGATCTTATTACTTAAATTTGGGGAAACTACTTCAAATAAAATATATTTTCTGATTGAAGATTTTCAACTATGCCACTTTATTAAACATACGAGGTCTGTTCAAAAGAAATGGTGAATTTTGAATTTCCGCGGGCTGTGTACATTCGATTATCGATTTTTTTGTTATATTGGTACACATATGTTTATCATATGTTAGCATTATCAGCCATATTGGATTAGTGATTTTACAACTGGAAAGGTTAGTCACGTTTTTGGGTGTTCTTCGATTTTTTTTACTTTTGAAAAAAATTAATCAAAGAGTATGCATTAAATTTTGCGTTAAAAATGGAATAAAGTGCTCCAACGCACTTAAAATGTTGACTGTGGCATTCGGCGAGTCTACTTTGTCTCAAAAAAGTGTTTATAAGTGGTACAAGCGCTTTACAGAAGGCCGAGAAGATGTTAATGACGATGAGCGTCCTGGAGTTGTGGGAAAATAAATCATGGATTTTATTCTGTGTCATTTTTTTCAAAAGTAAAAAATCGAAGAACACACAAAAACGTGACTAACCTTTCCAGTTGTGAAAAACAAACCACTTATCCAAAATGGCTGATAATCCTAACATATGATAAACATATGTGTACCAACATAACAAAAAAAAATCGATAATCGAATGAACACAGCCCGCGAAAATTCAAAAATCACCTTTTCTTTTGAACAGGCCATGTATATATATATTTTTTTAAATAAATACGATAAACTAAAATTTTTTGACACTATTCCAAACAAGCTACTTTAGAACAAGCGACATTTTTCCCGCTGCTTTTTTCAAAACAAGTAAAAGTTTTATATAATGTGTGTGAATCAGTCGTTAAAAAGTGTTTTATTTCTTATCTTTTGGTAAGTAACGGAAGAGGTGTCACAAATATACTAATAAATCAATTTGGATCCGTCATTTTAAATCTTATTTAACGACCGGTGGGCAGTTATATGAGGTCCGCACGAGAAAGCAAGCAAAGGTGCGTAAGCAGTTTTTTGTAGCACCTGTGTTCTAAATTCTGCAGAGGGTAATACGAGAAGTCGTGTTAGAAGGTGAAGAAATGAATAGCAAGCTGGCGACATAAGACACAATAGAAGATCGGCGTGCGAGATAAGCTGCCGAGAACAACGCGTTGTGACATTGCCACTAGTACAATAATTGATTCCACGCCATAGATGCATATAATTAGATACGACACTAGACGCTCGAAGTGGCTTCATTTCAGTGGAGCCCATGGACACCACTTCTCGGCAGGCCCAATTGATTATTCTTAATTATCCAACTTACTAACCATCACGCCGTTTTCCCGCAGGAGTAGGCAGAGAGGAAGGACCGCCATACCATTCTGTCTTGGCACACACTCCTTGCTTCATTCATTACTCTATCTATAATACCTCTATGTTCTATAACAGGTTAAATAGTTTCCTATCAGGGCTGAGAACCTTATTATGCATTTTAAGTTTTTTTTTTTTTTTTTAATTTTATTTTAGTCCATATAACAGGCATGATGCCCAAGACATATATACATGAGTGGTTATTTAATTGGAATATTTAACAATAGTTAGTAATCAAGTAAAAGTTTATGAAAAATGCAAGAGTAAATGAATAACAAACAAAATCAAAAGAATAAAATTATACAAGATAGAACATAAATTCATGGATTATTGGCACCTGTACTGAAGAGATACCTATAAGCCGTTTGGTACTCAGTACTTCATATAACCAGTCCAAAAAATAACTGATAACATCATATGATGTTAACAGTTATTTTTTTCTGAGCTCGAAGGACCAAATGCTTAAGTAGTTAAAGGTAAGCCATTTTGTATTGATTTATATTATAGTGTTCACTTTGAATGAAATACTAATAACATTATTAATATGTTTGTCGCCTACCGGTTTCGCTAAATTTATTTTCACCAAGGCAGTATTTTACATCAACTAACAAAAAAAACGTAGGTACACTTTAGAATACGGTTTTATAGTTACAACTCTGATTGTATGTATAATTAAAAAAAGGAAAAAAAACCTTACAACATCAAAGAATACACTTTGAACAAGTGGAAAAACAAATAAGAAAGTTAAGTTTGTAAATGACACATACGGTGAAAATGCTGCTCGTCTTCTCTTATCGTCAACGATGTGTTCTTCGCGAATGCAATATCGAAAAAATCAGTTAATCAGGTTCCTATCAAACCCAGGCAGTGAAAAATCTTAAATTGTCAAAATATTGAGTACATTTTGAAACTGAACAACACTAAAACGTTATTTACACGTTGACAGCATATTTTTATAAAACGTCAAATCACGCCACTTGTCAATTTCACCACGGAAACACCTCCTGATTGAAAAAAATATATTTCGAGAAATGTTACCAGTGGCAAACTCCACGATATTGACACCTGTCACTACTGAACGCAAAATCCCTAGAAGTGTGATCTATACCAATTATTAAAAAAAAACTAAAGTCGCCAATTTACATAAAACCTTTTCACATGACCAGCTGATGAGATTTAACATTTTTCGAGAGAGAAATTCGGTATTAGAAAATATTTGATTAATTTCACTACAATTGAGGAAAATTTGAGCTCACTTCGAGCACTCGGACACGCCCATCAAACACTTCTCTCGCTTTATCTCGTCTGTTCCTACTACGATGACGGGTGGCTTGTCACTACTCCTGCAGCAGCGATACTAGCAATTGCTTCTGACACTGATTATTTCATATGGCATTTTGTCGAAATATTTTTATGACAGGCTAGTTTATCACATTTTTCTTGCGAGGTGTTTTATGGTAATTTATTCAGATAAAAATTGAATTAATTTCAACGAAAAAGTTCTGTATGTAACCGTTATATATTGTTACGGTTTTGAGTGTTCGCTAGTTGGATTATAAACAGATTTGTTACCTCAAGATGGTTTTCAAAGGAGTAATATCAATAATTTTAAAGGAAATGAAAAAAATATTTTTGTGTAAGACAGACTTTGTGTATTTATATTTTTATAACCGACCTGTTTCGCTTAGTCTATGCATCATCAGGGTACAAAAGTAAACTGACAAATAAATACAAAGTGTGTGGTTATTTATCCATACAGAAGATGAACAAAATATACAATAAAATAACAGAACAATGTGAAAATATTATTTCTAATTTTGAAACTGTTAATTCGTGGTGGAATTCCATTTTAATGATTTAATAAAAACACCTTTATTCCACTTTTATTTTTGACTGGACCGGTTTCAGCCTATGAAGGCCATCTTCACGTATAGTAAACAGCTATTTTTGGGATATATACTATTTTTGGGGATGTATATTCACTGCAACAAACAATGAATTTAATTAAAGTAAAATCATTGTTTAACAATTCTGATAATATCCCCAAAAATAAAGTATATAAGCCGTAGGTTAACAACAACTTGTACTAGTCTGAAGATGGCCGTCATAGGCCGAAACCGGTCCAGTCAAAAAATAAAAGTGGAATAAAGTTAAAAAATTGTTTTATTAAATCATTAATGCGAAAATAATAGAATGACATTTAAATTATAATAAAGAAATAGAGAGAAAGTGAAATGCAATATGAATTAGACGTAGTTATGCAGAAAGCATTCAACTTCAAAACGATTGTTATTTTTTAATTTCTTTAAATATGTCAAACAACAAAGTGATTGCTTTCTACGAAAATATAATAATATTACAAATCATACCTCGTTACCTGCTTATGAATAATTGCATTTGATTGATAATGTATGATGAGGAATTTCGTCTGTGAATAGCAGTGTCTTATATTTTTAATATATTCCTTAAAAAACCTTTAAAGTTTTCATTATTTGATGTTGAATCAGTCCCTTCCAATAAATGAAATTTAAAATATTACTTTTTAGGTTTTTTACTTTTATTTAAACAATACATTATTATTTTAATTTTAAAACAGTTTTTGTTAAAATGGCGATGTAATTATTTTACGCGTGACAGCTGTTTCGCCTTCTGAGGGCATTATCAAACTGTCAGTTTGATAATTCATTATCAAACTGTCAGTTTGATAATGCCCTCAGAAGGCGAAACAGCTGTCACGCGTAAAAATAATTACATCGCAGAGCTTTTAACAAAAAACTGTTTTTTAAAAATTAAAATAATAATAATTATTGTTTAAATAAAAGTAAAAAACCTAAAAATTAAAATGGAGTTCTACAAAATAAACTTTAAAACCATAAATAAAATATTACTGTTGAATAAATAATAAATTGTTCAAATTTCTTTTCGGTAAAATCTGAGCTTCATTTTAAAAAGGGGAGGTGATCTTTTTCATAAAACTATTTATTTTCAGAATGTTGTACCTTGCGGTATTGTGAATTAATAAAAAAAAAAACAATAAAAAAATCTGGCTTGGCTTCTTTAACCCAACCATAATCTGCACCTTGAAAAGGGCATTTATCAACTAACGCCTTCTCCCTAACTGCGATTTTGTTAGGAAGTTGAATTATTATTCATAAAAAAAAACATGTTTTATTACTGATTGTTGAAAGAATATTAGTAATCTTCAAATAATATGAAAATATATAAATTAGGCAGATTGGGTTGTGAGCGAGACTTGAACTCGGACCTCTACTTTATCCGGTAACGGCGAATCTACCCTATCTGCCATCGTGACCATTTTTTTTTTTTACTATTTTTATATTATTTAAAGTTTGTTCATATTTTTTCAGTATACCATAGTACAATGAAGCGTAAAGCTTGAATAAGTTAACTTAAATAAAATACAATACGGCATATTTATTGTACTCTTACGGATTGTCAGAGATGGTAATAAAACAACGGAGGTGATCACAGGGTTCAAATCCTAGTGGTGGCAATAAGTCTTTTCTGATACGATTTTCAAATGCATATAATAACAAATGATTCATTTTAGCATTTTATAGTTAAATCATGCTAATAAATTTTGAAAATAACCGTAGCACCTAGTTCGATTACTTTGTGGTATTTGTAGAAACATCCAAACACACCATTCAGCTGTCATTTCCATTTACACATTATATAATATGTCGAGTTAACGTTTGACTGAAGCAAGTACAGGATCACGGGAACGCAGATCCGAGCTGATATGCAACGATTAATTGCTGACAGTGTGAATATTGATCAGCGTTGATTAATGTCACACCAAATACACAGTGTTTCCAGTGAATGCATGCACCAATCAAATGTTTAAAAAATCTCAACGAAATTATTATTCATTCGTTTCCTAGTTAGTTCAATTTTAATGGTTCATTTCCATGGAATCATAGTCTTAACACAAACGATTTAGTACACCGTCTTGTACAACTTTAGGGAAAAAAAAACTGGTGAAAAGTTTGTTATAAAACAACAAAATAACTACCGAATGTTGTATAGATACCGCTCTGGGGTAGTACAAGAAGGATGCTGGCCAAGGAAGAATACAACCTCTACGCTCGACGGTGAAAGTGTCAGCGTGGTTTTTATTTTTGCAGACTCGAGGAAAGCGAAAACATGTTCACAAAAGCTTCAAAGGTTTAATATAAAGCGGCTGTCCTTATTACAACACACTTTCTCTGGCGGTTGATACTATAAGGCTATTCAGGACGTTAATTTTACGCAATGAAGGTAGCACTCTTGGAGTAAGAATATTTAATAATAATAATATTTGGATAATTTGTAAAGCGGCGTTTTTTTGAAAAATAACTTCAAGGGCGCTATATGGACAGAGAGCTAAATATTTTTACCCGACCCATACAAATTTATAATAAACCATTTTTTCCGGGTCTTTAGGTCGTAAACCGTGAGATAGAAAGAGATAAGACAAGTTGTCACATAACATCGCACCACTTTTAGGTATATAAGCATGTTTTCTGTCTCCCGCGTCTCCAACGACTCCGCCTACTACGTTTTGTTATGCGACATAGCTCATAACGGTTTTTGAGGTTATATCCTATATTTTTTTTGGATAAATATACTGTGAAAAAGTGCCTATACAAATAAACAAAACATTTTGTCGAAATGTGCTATGAATGGATGTAAAAAGTGTGTCCGTTAAAACCCTAGCCATGCCCGAGCCAGAAAAAAATCAACAATCCTGACTACACTGTTTCGCAAAGCTATCCCCCCTGGTATATTATTGCTTTGAGTTATCACTTAACAGCTCAGTACTTAAATAATCAACACAGATAGAACAATATTGGCCCAAATATTCCAAATTTTTACTTACTTTGTGTAAAATACAAAAATGCTATAAGAATATCATTCTCTTTCTGGAATAATTTTATTTTTAATTAAATAAGTTAAAATTTAATTTTTATTTTAATAAATGCACTTAGTGAGAAAAAAATTTAAACTTTTATTTATGGTTAGAGAATCATAATTTTAGAAATTCTTTCTAAATTCGGCATTCATAACTGGTAGATGCATTATGCAGGCATATCTCCCGTGTTTGATCAGGTTTAATTTAAACAAAAAATTACGATGAGTTCGGTACCTACCTAACTGAAATCGTGCCTCCGAACTTTGACTGGCATTTTTTGCGTTATTATCTAATTACGTTCATAATAGAAAGAGTGGAGAAATTCCGAATGCTGTTATTTAATAATAATAGAAAAAATGGCGAATCGAGTAAGATTGTTGTGACGCGACATGACGAATTTGTTTGGTGAGATTTGGCGCACGAAGCAGCGTGGGAATATCCCACCCTTGCGTGGCGATCTCTGTGGAGAGAGTTTGGTGTGTTTACTACGGTTGTAGTTTCACCCTCGAGTGTAGTGCCAAAGCTTAGCCCAGATGATGGGATGAAAGATAATGTCGAGCAGCGTTTGTTATGTAGTAGCCTCTGGAAACTCCCCGACCTTTTACCATATTCAGGGCCTGTGGAGGCGCATTAGGAAGTCCGTCGAGGCCAATCGCCAGAGCTGAGATAGTACGGATTACAGTGCTCTTTATGCATATATGACATGCCTTTGAAAACAAACACACCGGTTATGGACGGAAATTGAACCCCAAAGCTCAGTCGATTGGCGAAGGGAAAACTTGCGCCTCTCATCTTACAGCGCCTCCTGATAATGAGCTGGTATCAACAATCTTCAATTCGAACAAACAAGGTGCCGTTTGACCTGGGCTGGGCCGGACCTGCCTATAAACCTTAACATATTTTTAAAAATGTATTTATTTATTAACTTTGATTCCATTGATATTTATTCACCCCACTAGGTCATAAGAACTGTTCTGACGTAAGTAGCAGAATAATTTAAAAAATGATGATATTTGTTACACAAATGTTCTAGTTATCATGGAATGAGTGAAGAATTTCAAGTGCTATTTTAGGAGGTCTTCAATTTCAAAAAAAGAATACATATTGCTGATGGCTTCAGTCTGGTGGGAGTTTGTTGTAAGTGTGAGGTGCGATGTGCATATGGTGTATTTATGCAAAAGCTGTATTGAATTTAGGTACTAAAAGTCTTTCTTGTTGTTTGGCCCTTGTATTTTTATTATGTGTGATATTACATTAAAGATTTTGAACAATCAGTTATTTTTAACACTATTTTAAGATATAACTGTCTGATATTGAGGTTTCCTAAAAGTTGAAAGAGTGGCGTTGTTGGGTGCCTGAAGGGCTTTCTAAATACACCTCGTAAAATAATTTTTTGTATTTTTATAAGAGGACCTAGCAAGGTAATAGCAACTCCCCCCCAACCAGCTATTCCATATCTTATGTGGCTTTGACATAAGGCAAAAGTATACACTACGCAACTGTTTCAGTTCAAGTACATTCCTCAGTATTTTAAAACAGTAAATATATTTTTTAACACGTTCCGTTAAAATTACTTACATAATTGCATTTGATGTTCCTGGCATGACGGTTACTGTTAATTTGTGGTGTATCTTCATAATAATGATTTAAAAATACATTTTTTTAAACTTTATTAGATCTCAATGATTTCACCTTATGACCGGCTTGAAATTTTCCTAGTCTGAAGTTGTCCGTCATAAGGTCAAACCAGTGGGGTAATAAAAAATAGTGGAATAAAGTTTTTTAAATTGTTATCATTAAATCGGTTAAGAATTATGTTGGGTTAAATAGACTCTCAAGCATCAAACACTCTTTTGATAGGTTAGACATATGTTAGATTTTATAGACTTCCATGTATCAAAAACGCGTTTGATACCTTAGACATATCATCGCTGGAGAGGAAAAAGGGCTTAAGCGACACTTTGGTCAAAAATGAGTTAAATATGCAGTTTTGATCAGTTTTTTTTCCTGCATCGATTGCTCTGACTCTCATTTGAATCTGAAAACTTTTGTAACCCTTCAGCCATCTAAAATATATTTACCATTCGGGGAAAGGCTTGAATCAAGCGGCACAAGTTTGAATTTTTTATCGCTTCAGGTAGAATTGAGTTACCTTTTTTTCAAAATCCAACCAGGTACTGAAGACAAATGAATTTTATTGTAAAACAAACAAAAAACTTTAAAGTGCTCCGGTGTAACCTTTCCAAAATGGCTTCAGAGTTTTTGACTTCCAAGTATCGAACACGCGTTTTATGGGTTAAGAATGTGTTGGGTTACATAGACTTCCAAGTATCAAACACATCTTTCATAGGTTGGATATATGTTGGGTTATATAGACTTCCAAGTATCAAACACGCGTTTTATAGGTTAAGAATGTGTTGGGTTACATAGACTTCCAAGTATCAAACACATCTTTGATAGGTTGGATATATGTTGGGTTATATAGACTTCCAAGTATTAAACACGCGTTTCAAAGGTTAAGAATGTGTTGGGTTACATAGACTTCCAAGTATCAAGCCCGCGTTTGATAGGTTAGACATATGTTGGATTATATAGACCTTCGAGTCTCAAACGCGCCGCAAAAACCGCTTAGCCTGAACGGGGTCCGAGACGCTGCACTTCCCGCCGACCCGGCCGAACCCGCGACACCCACGTCGCGTCAGTGGAACGATCGCAGCCAGTTGCACAACGGACCGAACGCCTGATGGCGGTGGATGAGGCCAGTATGCGGAAACGATCGAACACATCTCATACATGTGCAGGCGGTTGCGTCACCGGACACCGGCTGCAATCGCGCCAGATGGGAGTTATCGCGCTTTGCCTTGTCTCGCTGCGCACTATTTGTCGCGGTGATTTGTTACCTGCGGCGGAGTCGCCGTTTTGAATGAACCGTGTTCTAAACGTTCTATGGTTGCATTGTCAGCATCGGGAACACATTCGTGCAATCACAGTTGCCAAAATAACACAAACCTATGTGGTGTGTATTGATGCATATGGTATGTATACGCTTCCGACAGTGGTGACCTCGCCAAGGGTCAGAGAAATACAGCCTTTTGTCTTTTTCTCGCCTGCCAATCATTTTTAGCAGATACTAACGAGAAGTGTAAATGTGTTCTAAACGTTCTATGATTGTATTGTCAGCATCGGGAACACATTCGTGCAATCACAGTTGACCCAACAACACAAACCCATGTGGGGTGTATTGTACTATATGTATACACTTCCGACAGTGGTGACCTCGCCAAGGGTCAGGGAGATACAGCTTTTTGTCTTTTTCTCGCCTGCTAATCATTTTTAGCAGATACTAACGAGAAGTGCAAATGTGTTCTAAACGTTCTATGATTGTATTGTCAGCATCGGGAACACATTCGTGCAATCACAGTTGACCCAAACAACACAAACCTACGTGGGGTGTATTGTACTATATGTATACACTTCCGACAGTGGTGACCTTGCCAAGGGTCAGGAAGATACAGCTTTTTGTCTTGTTCTCGCCTGCTAATCATTTTTAGCAGATTCTAACGAGAAGTGTAAATGTGTTCTAAACGTTCTCTGATTGTATTGTCAGAATCGGGAACACATTCGTGCAATCACAGTTAACTCATCAACACAAACCCATGTGGGGTGTATTGTACTATATGTATACACTTCCGACAGTGGTGACCTTGCCAAGGGTCAAGGAGATACAGCCTTTTGTATTTTTCTCGCCTGCTAATTATTTTTATCAGATACTAACGAGAAGTGTAAATGTGTTCTAAACGTTCTATGATTGTATTGTCAGCATCGGTAACACATTCGTGCAATCACAGTTGACCCAAACAACACAAACCTACGTGGGGTGTATTGTACTATATGTATACACTTCCGACAGTGGTGACCTTGCCAAGGGTCAGGAAGATACAGCTTTTTGTCTTGTTCTCGCCTACTTATAGTTTTTAGCAGATAGTAACAAGAAGTGAGTACGTTTCAAATAGTTTTATTCTAAAAGTTTTCCAGTGTGCCCTTTTCATCATGTACGAGTACATCGACTTTTTTTCAATTTCACTTAAGTTTTATTTATTAAGTCAAATAACGAGTTTGAGACGTGCTTTTTTTTACTTTTTTTACAGGAGGCCTTGAGGGAAATATTTTCCCTTAGAGCCTATATCATCTTTGAGGATGCTGTGGAGGGACTTTTTGATGAAAGGAACGAGTGAACCTGGGTCTTGAAGAGGTCTATGTTGAAGGAGGGAAGAAACACATAGCCGGTAAATCGTTCCACAGCCGAACTGTTGAACACAATCAAGCACAGCAGTTGTGTTCTATTGAAGAATCTGCGGGCCCTGTACAATACGCCTAACTTCTGAGAGGCTAACTTTATTCTAGCTTCGATGGAGCCCCCGTGCCTCAGGGTCACTCGAGGTTATACCAAGCATGTCAATGGAAAGCTTGTTGGGAAGAATGCTTCCGTTGAAGAAGACTAAATTGTCATTGTGATCCCTTTTGGTCGTAATCAGACATGATTGGGTCTTTGATACATTATTTTAGACGAGATTGTTTTTACCCCAAGAGGAGATTCTCTCGAGGTAATCTTCCATTCTATGCTTCAAAGCCTTCTAAGCCGTTGTTGTTTCTGATACCTTTGGGGGCTTGCCAAACGAAAAACTATCATGGACTGTACTGTCATCCACGTAGCAATGTATTGGTGCACATGAAAAAAGGTCGTTGATGTGCAACAAAAACATAGACACGAACCCGACATCTCTATCCGCAGCCTCTCGAGCGGGCGATGAGTCAAAAATGGCCCAAGGTAAAAAGGCGTGTTTATAATACTAATGTTCATATGTGAAAGGGGCATATGGTTGTGTTTGCTGAAGCAGGCCTAATTAATTTTAATTGATTCTAATCAACATATTAATATTTTCAAAAATGTTTTTCGAGAAGTAACTAATTCATCGCAGAGAAAAATAAAATTTGTATTCTTACCGCTAATGTTTTTACTTAAAAGTCAATTGTGTAAATCATTTGACCGTAAGAATGGACGAGTACATGGTAAGGTTCAGTTTTTATTAATCTAAAATATTGATAACTTACATTCCGAGTGCATCCTCGAAAAACACTCGTATTTTTTAGTTAAAAATTTGTCAGTTTTTTTTAAATGTATTTTTTATAGTGAACACAGCACAAGAGTCTTAACTGCTCCGAACCGCCTAGAGCCAGTGAAACTATGGCATTCCCAATCGGGATATGTTGTGAGGCTGAAGGAAGTGAGGAGGGTAAGGAGATGGGGAAGAGAAAGGTTGAAAAGTACCTAAATATTCTGATCTAGTCACCAAACACGGTTGAGGCCATTTTAAGCAAGGTTTCGATTCTGAATGATAGTCTTTCACCAGGGTGATACTTAGAGTATCTAGCACTTTGAAACGTGCCGCAAATATACGATATATTATTTTTTATTAGCGCACGCCCATTTGAACCCGCGACCTAAGAATTATTTAATATGAATTAAATGTGTTACGATACATATTAATTAAATAAATTTATTTGGGTTTGAACTCGAGACTTTTGGATTCGTAGTCCACTTACCTACCACTCGATTACGGAGGCCGTCAAATATGAATCTCGGGCACACACCCCGCCTCCCGTTTATTTAGTATACTCGTATGTCGCCGTAAATAGCCACACGCCACTGACAGACGCCTGCATAATATTTATGGACAAAAAATGCTTTTTAAAAACCTGTCAGATTACGTCGATATCTTTATCATAAAACTAACGCTTTCAATATTAAAAAAAAAAATTAACGCCGTTTTTTGTATGATATGGTGAACATTAATATTTATATTTTATGAAATCACCGACTTGGTATTCGTTGGTGGTCATTGAACCGCGGGTATTGGCTTAACTCCTACCACGCCCGCTTTGCAAATTTAAAATTAACATACTTGGAAGCCTGTCTAGTTAGATACTTTCTTAAGTATTATAAGCGTAAGTCAAAAATATACACATTTTCATTCTATTACCCACAAACAGGCTACAAAACTAACTGACAAAGCTGCTTCTATGTATGTTTTGTCTGTTATTATCCTACTGATTCTCTTCCCTGTCGAAGGCTTAAAAATGTTTTTTTTTAATCTAAATTTATTCTTTTTCATATTTACGTTGAGAATTATTGATATTAATTGGATTATTAATGTAAAAATAATATATCAACAAAAAAAAATATGTGTACACACAACCTATTAAGTAAATAACATAATTCTGGAATAAAGTTATTAAAGCTTTACGCCCCATTGTATAATAATATAATTATTGAAAGAATAATATAGAATCTTCAAGTATTTTTTCATAATTAGAATCTTTTCTCAACTATTTTCATATTCTCTACCACATAACAATTAGATCACATTTACTAACTTCAACTCAGCACAAATGCTCCCGGTCGGTAAGATAGGAATCTTCATTATCGGATACTAGTATCAAGTATCATATATGATACCTGAGTCCGAAGAAGTTGTTGTGACCGAGATTAGAACTCCTCTCTACTCTATCAGTTAGTAGTGCATTATCCAACTTTATCATATCAATTAATTCAGTCACCTCATTTTTAACAATCTCATACTTTAGAAGAGTATCAATATCCTTGTTTAATTTTTTACGATATTTGACATCGATCTTTATAATCGTTTGTCTATTGAAAAATATGATTGTTTTCGAGATTTAGATTTAATTAAAGTAGGTACTACCCAAGAAATAATTCACATGTAAAAAGTAGTGACAACAGAAAACATAAGGAAGACAGGTGTAAAATTGGATTTTTTTTTCAATAAACACATATTATTATTTCTAATTTTGAAACTGTTAATTCGTGGTGGAATTCCATTTTAATGATTTAATAAAATGAATTTATAACTTTATTCCACTTTTATTTTATGATTTGACCGGTTTCAGCCTATGACGGCCATCTTCAGACTAGTCTGAAGATGGCCGTCATAGGCCGGTCCCGTCCAGTCAAAAATAAAAAGTTGAATAAAGTTATAAATTTGTTTTATTAAATCATTAAAACATATATTAGTACGGATGAATCTTCACAATAAATTGACAGATTAGAGTATTATAATATAAATATGATTATTTCTAGAAATCCTTAGATCTGAATATGTCGTATCAGAAAAAATTCCTAGATCTGAATGTAATAATGTATATTGTAATGGTCGTTGCAGTTTAGTGGCCTTCGTACGTGGCTTTGTGTCAGGAGTTTGTCTCCGTTTCCTAATGTAATCCCTTTGCGGCCGAAGTTGTTAGGTCTAAAACTTCGTGTTCGCACCCTGGCGTTGTGGTTTCCTACATCAGTGCACAAGCCACATTTTCCGCCTTAAACGATGGAAGCAGGGTTTCTCCAAATACTGTAAAGTTGTTGGTATCCAGATATCATATGATGTTGTATTGCTCATAATATAGATAATGCCTTGCCGTAGACTAAGAAACAATAACTTGCTGTTCCTCAATCATCACTCTACTAATTATGTGTATTATTTTCCACAGTCCAGAATGTCGAGACATGTTAACCCAAGCCATTGTCTTGAAATTTTTGGTACCTAAATGATTTCTGTCATTCTTTACGACTCTACCAAAACTTTGACTTGGCCTTGGCTTTGATTTGCATGTTCTTTCTTGTGTATATTTTGTCCCATTTTTGTCATTGCTTCATTATTATATTATGTATGTGCTGTTTTTCTCGGTTTCTCTTTTTTCCTATTTTGTGTTATGTATTTTTTTTTGTAATTAGACAATAGCCCATTAGTTTATAAATAAATAAATACATGCAATGATGCACCCAGTATATTAATTTTTTTAATACAACGGCATTAGAGCTATCGTAAAGAACTTACTCACGCAGGTTTAAAACTGAAGAATTACAACTATGTTTCAAAGCATTTTTCTTTGTTGTGTAAAAAAAGAAAGGCAACTAATGGATTGTTTATCGATTGTTATAATCTAAACGATTTGGAAGTGAGAGACTTCAAAGGTTATCTATCTGAATGCAAGAATGCAAAAATATTTCAAAGTTAGTAGGAAATGCAAGTAGTCTTGAGAATCTCGTTTCGCTCGTGAAACAATGGCTCACCGGACGATTTTGACATCACAATGGCTCGAAAACATAAAGAAAAAATTTATGATAAATAAACGTTTTTACCATATATAGGTGTTTGATCTTCGCAATAAATAATCTCTTCGAAAAAATAAAGAAGTTATTACGCAGTTTTAAAGGGATTTTAAAACAAAAAAATAAAGTCGAACCAGTCGATAGATAGTTACGACTCAAAACAATGGAATGCTTTATTTTTTTCAGAAGGTATATACACGTTTAAGAAATGGTTCTTATAATCATAATAAAGTTTTTTTATTCCAGAAGGTGTGCAGGTGTGGTGCAATGCAATACATTCTATAATTGATAATAATAAATAAAATAAAGTTTTAATAGGAGATTCAAGATTCAAGAGGGAGTCCATTGGTAGCGTTAAGATTGATGGGGGCAATTTCTTACGCCAATGAGCTTCAATGCTAGAATTTGAGATCTGACAGGATTCCAAAATGAGGTCATTTCCAATTATTTTTCTCTGTTTCTTGTAGTAATATTACGTCGTTTGTATCACAAAGATCAAAAATTATTTTTTCTACTCTTTTAACCGGCAATTGATCGAAGCGATTTTAAGATTATTCATTTTGATTCATTCAATCTTTTCTATTTAAAATAATTCTCGGTTGTTTCATTCATTATATCCGAACAAAAAAAAATGTGTGTGAATTTCTTCAATTACATCTTCAAATATGAGTGTACATCAAATTTAAAGAAAGAAAATAGATGCGCTCGGAACACTAAAAAGGTTGCTTTTGAAATTGTCCGAATGCGGTAAGAGCTTAAAAAAATATTCTTCTTTTCCTATTGCAATTATGCGTACTGTTGAAGTAAGCTAATGACTAAAATGCTGAATCACTTCGTAAGAAGATCACTAACGTATTACGAATGCAATTATTTGTATTAAGAAATTCTATCTTGTGAAATCACATGCTAACGCTATCCGGGGACAAACTATTCGAGTGTGCTAGTTGCAGTTATTCGAAAATAAGTTAATTTTTTTATGAAAAGAAAAATAATGACTTAATAATAATAAATAATTATAAATAAATAGTTTGTATTAGACCAGATATTATAAATAATGATATGCCTCTTTTTCTCTGTTCCTTTGTTTTAATTAAAATGTTATTCTATTGTTTTAAAATTGTTCTGTTATTTTATTTTATATTTTGTTCTCCCTATGTATGTATATATAATCGCACACTTTGTATTTTTTGTTTAGTTTAATTCTGTACACTAATGCGGCTATGCGAAACTGGTTAGTCATAAAAAATAAAATAGTATCCGTGGTCTTAGACTAAGTTATTTTTTCATTTATTCAAATATGTCAAACCACAAAGTGATTGCTTTCTACGAAAATAGAAAAAAATGTATTTTATTATTCATACACCCTTTTCAAAGCAACAAAGACAGAAGATTTACATTAGATAGGGGCTTGATTAGTAAGAGTGTTAACTTAATAGAGATTTTTACTGATTATACATTGCATTGAATTGACAGGTCCGACTTAAATAGATTTATAAAGAATTATTTTTTTGTGAGTAAATTACTGAAAATTGTTTGGATATATTGGTTGGGGGGGAGTTGCTATTACTTTGTTAGGTCCTCTTATAAAAATAGAAAAAGTTATTTTACGAATTATATTTAGAAAGCCCTTCAGGCACCCAACAACGCCACTCTTTCAACTTTTAGGAAACCTCAATATCAGACAGTTATATCTTAAAATAGTGTTAAAAATAACTCATTCTTCAAAATCTTTAATGTATTTCACACATAATAAGAATACAAGGGCCAAACAACAAGAAAGACTTTTAGTACCTAAATACAATACAGCTTTTGCACAAATACACCATATGTACATCGCGCCTCACACTTACAACAAACTCCCACCACAGACTGTAGCCATCACCAATATGTATTCCTTTAATCAAAACATTACTAAATGGCTAATGAGTAAGGACCGCAAGGAAATTGAAGACCTCCTAAAATAGCACTTGAAATTCTTTACTCATTCCATGACAAACTAGAACATGTGTAACAAATATCATAATTTTTTTTTAATTATTCTGCTTATACTCACAGTCACTTACCTCAGAACAGGTTCTTATAACCTAGTGAGGTAGGTAATATTAAAAAATGTAAGAAACAATAAGTTAATAAATAAATAAAAAAAATTAAAAATGGAAAGTAAAAAAATTGCCAAACCGAAGATTAGATCGAATAGGTTAGGTGAGAAGAGATGAAAGACAAATGAGAAACTTGTCTATTCGTAATACGTTAGTTAAAAATACTTTTTTAGACGCTGACCAAACCGTTGAAAAACAGTGACTGATGTTTGAACTTAACCCGGCAAAGTTGGAAGTTCAGTAATTTTGACTGCTCCAAGGTAAGTTACACAACCGTCTGGCCGCCACCCTTCCAAACTCGCCGAGTGATGCTGTGCCTGACGGATGAATGATTATTCAGCGTTGCCGCAATAGGTCGTACTCACCCAAAAACACAGAGTTCAACTGTAACTTGGAGCTGTAAGTCTACACTTACTGCGTAGGTACCCAAGTCACTGAACGGATAATCCCTAGAAGTGTGATCTATACCGATTTAAAGGTTCAGATTCCAGATGTCGCGGGTTCAAGCCCGGCGTGTGCAAATACATTTCATTTAATAATTATGTGTCATAACAAATTTAATTCTTATAAAATGATATTATGTAAGTATATTTGTATACAGTAAATAGTGTATTTGCGGCACGTTCTAGAGTGGTAGATACTCCAAGTATCGCCCTGGTGAAAGACCACCATTCAGAATCAAAAAGTTGGTTGAAATGGCTTAAGCCGTGTTTGGTGATTAGATCTGAATATCCAGGTACTTCCCAACCTTCTTCTACCCCATTTCCTCCCCCTCCTCACTTATTGCAGCGTCAAACATACCCCAATTAGGGATGCCATAGTCTCGCTAGCTCTAGACGATTGGGAGCAGTTGGTGCGGAATTTAAAATAAACTAAATTCACAAAAAACTGATATCGCCAATTTTCATAAGACTTTTTGACTCCTATGCCCCAGACAGGTCAACGAAATTGTTTATCTGCTCAGGAAAGAGTTATTTGAAAAAAATTGAACAATTTCATAAAAAAGAAAAAACAACGTACTTCCGGCACACGGACACGCCCACAACATACTGCTCTCGGTTTTATCGCTTCAGTGGTATTGTGTTGTAAAGGTGTTTCTTTCTTCCTATCCCAGCGTTGATCTTTCGCTAGAAATCAATACATTGTCCGGGGTCAAGTTACCAGTTTCTTATACTGAGTGCAAAATCCAATAAGCAGTTACCCACCACTGAAATCGCATACGAGAACCTCCGTGCCCGAGGTCATGAGATTGAAACCTAACGATATGCAAATAATTTTTTCACTCGACAAACCCCGATGTTTTTCCAAAAGTTTTTTTTTTTAACATTCAGGGTTAATTACAAATAGAAATTACATTTTCTCTAACCTTCCTCTTCTCCGCAATTCTTTTTTCCCGTTTCTCTCCGGTGCACAACATTTTTTTTTTTAATTTGGACGCCAGCCAGCGGTAGCTACTCCACTTACGATTTCCACATACGGATTTCACATTTGTTAAAAAAAAAAATACTTAAGTAACTGCGAAACTCATTATTCAATCAAGACCCTCGATCATAATCGAATCGTTGATTGAAATTTCGTTAACTGTGACTTACTTCAAACACCGAGATATAAATCATTTTTTTATCGAAGATAAAAGATCATCTTCCCTCTTTCATTCATATTTCTCTCCGTTTTACAATATTCACCGATTTGGTGATTCCATAGTCTCACAGGCTCCGAACTGTAAGACTTTTATGTGGTATTGACATAATTTTTTTAAGATTCAGGTCTTAGCCCGAACAGCGTAATATCTTATGAAAGAAAATATAACTTTGTTAAAGACCAAAGATTTTATTAATTTTTTTATGACCGACTGGTTTTGCTTAGCCCAAGCATCATTAGGGTACAAAATTAAACATGTCAACAGTTTAATGTTGTACCCTGATGACTCTTAGGCTAAGAGAATTAAAATTAAAATTAAATCCGTGGTCTTGTACAAGTTATTTTTTCATTTTATTAAATATGTCAAACCACAAAGTTATTGCTTTCTGCGAAAATACATTTTTTTAATGAGTTACTAAGTGATAATCACCATGAAAATTAAAGTAAAAATAATAGAAAAAATGTTTTTTATGGGGGTTTTTGCTTAAAGCCATGTTACAGGAAAACATATTTTAAAAAGAAAGATGCAAGTTCACAGTTCATATGTCAAACCACAAAGTAATTGCTTTTTATGAAAAATAAAGAATAATATCTTATTCGCTCTCTTTTGCCGCCTGTTGTTTTTTATACGAGATACCGCACACAAATATGAACTGCCCCAAGGCAGTGGGACGATGACATCCCCTCTTGCGGAGTGTTGTGTTTGCTGAAGGAAGGCGGGAAGGAAATGAGAAAAGGAAGTCTAAGTAATAAAGTCTTACCTTTACCGTCTTTGTTGGAATAATGTTTGGTTAGGTTAGGTCCGGGGATGTCCTAGATACGTATATTCGAACAATATCATCAATAGTAATCGGTGAAGTCATCGATTGTGATTATGCATTACTTGCAATATGAATATATTTAACTTTCTTTGCATATTTAAAATGAGAAATGTATTGAATAATCAAGACTAACTTGTTAGACCCGCTGGCTGTAAAAAAACATCCGTTACGATGGTATAACATTTTTTTTAAATCTGTAGCTAGATGGTCTGACCTGGGAACTTTCTGCTTATCAGATAACATCAAGGAGACGAATGAAATACCTGTGCTGTTTCCCAAAGCAACTAAAATATACACAGTTTGTTCATTTCAATGTGTTGTTTAACGAGAAAGGTTAGAAAGGCTGAATTAGGTTAGGTTAGTAAAAGTGTTTTAATTTAAAACTCGATGTGAGTGAAAGGCCGATGTTTTTTTTATGTAAACACCTCTTTTTCAAATTGGCCATGCTTGTTTTTTTTATATTGGTCAAGTTAAGGTTAGTTTGGTTAACTCATTTTTGGTTAAAATATGTTGGATTATCAATGTTTCTCATAGTGACGACATAAGTGTATTTTTTACGAACTCAATGGCCACATAAAAAAAAAAAAAAAACACATGTAAACTTAATAATTTTAATATCATAACATCACATCAATTAGAAAAACAGAGTTAGGGTAGGTTAGTAAAAGTGTTCAATTAAAAACATCGACGTGAGTGAAAGGCTGGTGTTTTTTTAAAGTAAGCATCTTTTTTGTAAGTGTCATTAAACATGCTCGTTTCTTTTATTGGTTAAAGTTAGGTTAGTTTAATCTACGTATTTTTTGGTTAAAATAGGTTGGATTATTAATATTTCACATAGTGACAACATTGGTGTATATTTTACTTAAATAAATTGCCACTTTAAAAAAACACGTAGGCTTTAGAACGGGGTCGTCCAGTAAGGACACATTTTTTTTAAACTAGAAAAATACAAAAAAATTATAAAATTTTAAAATCTCCGTTTTGACGTTTGCTACATTGGTTAAGATGAATTTCAAAATTTTTGCTAAAATCTCTTAAAAAACAAACACCAAATTTGGATGATTCAATAAAAGCGAAAATTATTTTTATTACTAATTAGGTATTACACCATAATATTTGAACATGTTGACGCAATAAGTTGCGTAACACTTTCTTAATTGTTCTTAATTAATTCGTTAACATTTATTTTGTGTCATTATAATTAAAATTGAAGCAAAAAAGAGATATTTACCAGTAGTGTAGCGACAAACTCCCAGACCTTACGCTACCATAAGGGTGACAATCAAAAGCACAATTTGTGGCTTTAAAATCGATGTGTTTTGAGTACAGTTACGTTGTTTTGTTCCAGCTGCAACTTGCAGGGTAAAGGATGTTTTTTTATTTATCTATTTATGCACCAACGGACATTGACCGATTACAAAAAAAAATACATTACACGAAATGGGAAAAAGGGTAACAGATAAATAACAGAACATACATAATATTTTAATGAAGCAATGACAAAAATATACAATTTAACGAACATTCAAGTCAAAGCTTGAACAAGGTTTTGGTAAAGTCGTAAACAATTACAAAAATCATTTAGACTGCTACCAAAAATTTCTAGACCATGGCTTGAGTTAACAAGTTTCGACATTCTGGACAGTGGAAAATGATACTTATAATTAGTAAAGTGAGGAACAGCAATCCATTATTTCTATGTCTACGTCAAGAAATGTTGAACTGGATAAGTTACAAGGTAAGTCAATAATACAATTGATAATTACGAAAAAAACAAAATTGAATCAGAGTCTTTTCTATGATTTACTAATGGATAGATTTTTAATGTTTGCTGAGTTTCATCATATTACTAAGCATTTCTTTCTTTCCCTAATTTCCATGCAATTCCGCGTGAGAAGCGATGTTGTACGAATGTAATATGATGAATATGAACAGTATATGAAGGAGACTTATATGGCATATATTACTGGCATGTTATTTGGTCTGTGTTATCTGTTAAGTTTGACAAACCTTACAAAAATGGCTTCAGCGCTGTAGTAAAAACCATTTATAAATTACTTTTATCCTGATTATATGTTCGCAACGCCACTGATCACCTTGGCCGTCTTCATCCCAGATAACGACTTTATACCTTTTATCCAAAGATACGATGGCCTAGTAAGAAATTTAAGTAAATGCCGATGACTTGATTACTCGCATAGTTTTAACATTTTTTTTACTTTGACAGGCGCTCCCACAGATAAAATATACAAAAGTGTCTTCATAAATTGAATAATGATCATATATTATATGATACACTATGGCATATGCAATTAAAACATCTCCCAATGGTGAGTCCTCAATTGCGAAAAAAAACAAAGCTCACCTACATATGGAATGGGCTGAAGAAAACAATCAGAAAATGGAAAAAGACAAAAAGACAAAGACGTTTAACCTAAGCATCATCGGGGTACAAAATTAAACTAAACAAAAGATACAAAGTGAGCGGTTATATATACATACAGAGAGAGAAAACAACATATAAAATAACAGAACAATGAGAAAACAATATAATAATATTTAAATTATAACAAAGGAACACAGAGAAAGAGACAGATAATATGAATTGAAAGAGAGAAAACGTCAACGGATAAAGTAATTAAAGAATAATGATAAATGTTATGAGTTTACAGGAAATATAACCGAAACCAGCGGGTCATAAAAATTAAAATAAAATCAATGGTCTAATACAAAGTTATTTTTTCATATCTTTAAATATGTCAAACCACAAAGCGATTGCTCTCTACAAAAATTATACCTTTGTATATGAGAGATGGGAGAAAGACCGGAGCATGCGCGGGCCCCAAACGTGTGATATGAGTTGATTCAGAGGTCCTATGATCGCAGAAACATAGGAGTTTATTCAAGGATGTAAGTGTTCTAATTTATGAAGAACCAACTAAAATACGTTCATTACATCATATAAACCATGTTTCGCAATGTATCCCTCTAAGTTTTGTTCCATACTTTTCTTTTGCGGTTTTCTCATAGGAGAAATTGATTCGAAATAAATTGCTTGGTTGGGCTACTTTGGAGGAGGTAAAGGTAACCACTTACTTGCTAATTATTTAACCTGACCGCATAAGAAACAGATATTTTATCGTGTATGTATGTGCTATCTAGTTTTCTTCGAATGACATAACATCATGAACATCATACCACGAGAGTGGAATATTCTTGCGGCAGTTACATTATAGCATTATACAGTGTGTTTTCGCTTTCTTTGAACTGAAGATTCACATTCATCATTAACTAACCGGAAGAATCCACAATTATAAATGTAACTACAAATTATTTGCCCCATTGTTATTAACTTTTGGTGGAGGAGTTTATTAATCTATTATCAACAGTACATAATGTTTACCATAAACATACACACCCATATCAAAATTAGGTGTAAACGAAGAAAGACTAAAAAAATGAAAATCATTGTGACGCTTTAATATACCTTGGTATCAGTATTGAGTAGAATTACACATTTAGAAAGAAATGAAAGGAAGAACCATACAAGAATCAGAAAGAATGTAGATTTCGAACATTAATATATTTTTGTTTTTCCGTCTAGGTACCGGCATTTCGTAATGGAAATTACATGCATCGTTGGACAGTTACCTTTTTAACTCTAAGTCTATTGCTCACGGGTTCAAAACTTTGCAAAGACAAAAAATGATAAGTATAACATTTTTTAATTCAACACTTAAAATTTGATGTCTTCCAACCAAAAAAAACTGTATTTTCTTAGAAAGCCATCACTTTGTGGTTTGGTCATGTTTAAAGAAATGAAAATGTAACATTATATAAGACCACAGATTTTTTATTTATTCTTATGACCGACCGCTTTCGCATAGCCTAAGCCATCAAGGTACAAAATTAAACTAAACAAAAAATATTAAGTGTGCGGTTATATATACATACAGAGAGAGAAAAAATTATAAAATAAAATAACAAAACAATGAGAAAACAATAGAATAACATTTTAATTAAAACAAAGAAACAGAGAGAAAGAGACAGATAATACAGATTGAAAGAGATTTCAGAGCACGCCACTTGCAACTAGCATTTATCTTTAGGGTGTGCTCAGTTCTGCCGAAACACATGCAAAACCGGCTTTTATTATGTCAGGAATAATCATGCGAAGAAGATTACGTCATGATGAAATCGTAAGTGGTAACCGATATCCAGGTCAGGACATACCTATATAATTGTTATTGACAAGTATCGATAAAACTTCTAATGATTTCTAATTATTATTGTAGCATTATTTTACGACTGAGATGAAAATAGAAATGAATAAATGCTGGTAAATTTGCATACGTAATAGGTTTGGGTATTTCTTTTTATATATATATATATATATATATATATATATATATATATATATATATATATATATATATATAATATAGGACATAAGTATATTCAATGTTGGCCGTTATTGTAATAAACCTTTTAATTCCGTTCTTTCAGAGGTTTTAAAAGTTCCATCTAACTATTTATATTATTGCTTCAAGTTGGTTTCTATTGGCCGTATACTTCTTTGTAATAATAATAACACCTTTTTCCGTCGCAAATGTATAAGGTGTTCAATACAAAACCCGCCATATTTAATAGACACAGAACCATATAAATAAATCAGTGAGGGGTAATACTAAACAATTAGCCTAAAATTAAACATAGAACAAACTCAATTGTAAATCTAATTTTGAAACTGTTAATTCTTGGTGGAATTCCATATTAATGATTGAATAATACTGATTTTTCAACTTTTTCCATATTTTTTTTTATTTAAGACTTGACCGGTTTCCCTTTATGACGGCCATCTTCAGACTGGTACAATTTCAAGTAAATCAATGGTACATATGTGATATTAATGTCCGGAACGGACGCTTATTGAGTCTATTTCATAGTTAAAATCTGCGACTTAGGCTTTTGTTTCATTTTTGACAGAGGCGGCTTTACAATAACATTCAAATTGTACCAGCCTAAAGATGCTCGTCATAAGGTGAAACCGGTCAGGTCTTAAATAAAAAATAGTAGAATAAATTTTTAAATTTAAATTTATTGTAAATATTTACGGGTACGTGAAGCCAAAATAATAAAAAAATATTTCACCAAGTATTCTTTGAAATAAATTCAAAATTCATGGTGAAAGGACATACGGTTGAGTTTGCTGTAGCAGACTTAGAAGGGTGTTCTGTCCGAGGCTCAAATTTTTGTTAATTCTGACGAACGTGTTACTATAATTTTAAATATATTCAGATGAATCTCTCGGAAAGTAACTAATTCATAGCATCGAACAATGAAATTAGAGCCTTCTTGCTATTATTAACGCTAAAAAACGATTTGGAATTTTTGGTAATCATTTTCCGGTTACAATATGAATGGTAAAGATCAATATTTATGAATCTATAATATACTTTACTTATATATCGATTGCATCATCTGAAAACATTTAGTATTATTGTTACAGATTTATCAGAATCATTTCAAATATCGTCTGACATCGTTTGACAATTTCGAAGTTTTTTAAATTTAAAAAAATTATTTATTCTTGTTAAAATATTTTAAAAAAACATGGGTTTGGTCCATGTCTGTCTCACTAGGATATTCCTGTGTCGAGACAGACTCCTAAACATCGAAGTACCTGCTTGTTCAAAATAATATGCAAGTTTCAAAATTGTGGCAAACAAATGGGAGTCTTAGCTCAAAATCTCTTATCGCCGGCTGCTGTAAAAACAAACGCTTAAAAATACATTATAATGTGCTTACTGAAAAATACTGAAACGGCCTCCGCGGTCGGGTGGTAGCGGGTTCAAACCCGGCGTGCGCCAATATTTTTTATTTAATTAATATATGTCATGACGCATTTCATTAATTTATAATAATATATGGTACATTTGCGACACGTTCCAAAGTGGAAGATACTCCAAGTATCGCCCTGGTGAAAGACCACCATTCAGAGTTGAAACGTTGCTTGAAATGGCTTTAGCCGTGTTTGGTGACTAAATCTGAATAGCTAGGTACTGTCTAACCTTCCTCTCCCCAATCTCCTCTCCCTCTCCACTGCCTTCAATATACCCCGATTGGGGGTGCCATGATCTCACTGCATCTAGACGGTTGGGACGCTTAAAAAAATGTTGGATTAGGTTAGGTTGGGTTATAAAAAGAAATGGGAACACCGGACTGGTTATTTTCTATTGACAAGGTTCTTATGAATCCCTTCTTTACCAAGCAAATGAGGAGAAAGTTCATCCTCTCGCTATACATATTAAGACAAATTAGTTGTATTTTCGCATATTTTATGGTGAACTATGTAATCGATACAATCTCTTTTGATATTTAAAATTAAATTAGGGATTCCTGACATTCTTACAACACTCAATACAGACACACGTTACAGATGTTCAGTCCAATACAAGCGGAAAGTGAAACTGATCTGAAACCAAAATTCCACAGACTGACACGCACATGTGAAAACCTGAATGACTAAAAATTACTCCTTCTGCAAGAAAAAAAAAATTATTTCGCACACAAAATAATCTATTAAGCAACATCGTATATCATTTAAAAGGAATCAATAATGTACAAAAAAAGAGAAAATAATTCAATTCCTCTAACAACATCACATTTTTCATGGAAAACAAGTTGCCTACCGCCGATATTTCAATTCGAATTTCGCAATGCTTGGAAGTGACTAATAATGGCCATTAAAAGAATATAAATCATTTTATTTCACGGGGAGATATCATCATATTAATGAAATTAACCATACAGGACTAACAGGTGTATTAACTCAGGTCAGACATGTAAATGTACACAGAAACGTGTGCGTGTTCCAAACGCTTAATAAAATGATGAAAATCTCTGTAATCTTGTGATGCCACAACCAAAAATCTATGTAAATTCAATTCTTAACATCGCATAAAGCGGTCAAAGCCAAATTTTAAGCCACAAAGAACATTGACGTAAGAATCAAAATATTTTTACCCCACGCTTTTTTGTACATCTGTTTCAAACTTTCACACGGTTAATGGCTCACACCTACCATCATTATGTTATTATATCACAGGCCTGTGTAATAGTTTACGCACGTGACTTTGAGGGGAGAGGTTGCAGGTTTGATTCCCACTGCAGCCGATTTTTTTTGTTTTGTGTTTTATGTGCATTGACAATCGACGGTGCACGTTTTGATGTTGCTTACAAAATTTGATGTCCTATGAAACAATGAGAAATATACAAAATGTAATCAGTAAATACTGACGCGCTAATAGCCAGGAGGGTGAGGGATAACTTTATAGTGTTCGAATCCCACAGTGGGTACTGACGTAATCCCTGGTGAGGAAGGTCTGACTAAAATCATTGGTTTTATAACATCATATTAACTTACTAAAGAATGCCCGTTTTCATAGCGAAATCACCCAAAAGGTGCGCCCTGGTATCATGAAACTAGCATACCGTTTTCTGTCAGGGGATTTCTAGGCCTACGACACCACTTTTTTTCTCCTTGCAACGTAATTTCCATGAGTTATTCACTATCTTAAAATATGACAAGACACTATAATATTTCTGTCAACAGCGTTTTTAGGAGTGTAGTAGTAAAACCAGTAATGTATATATTTTTTAAATTCTTGCTTAGTACATTACACAAATCAACAATTATTCATACATTCCTGAAAGTTCAACTTCACAAATGAAAGCATGCACATATTGCAGATGTTTAATGTCATGTCCGCAGTGCACAAAAACAACCAAGAATGAATAGTGTCGTCAGAAGAAGTTATTCAATGGCCATCAACAACATTTTGAAATGCAACAAGTGCTGTATAGACTGTGTACTGTAGAATATATGTACTTGTACATGAATGGTGAACACTTTCCCTTGCCGGCAGATGCGTCTTGGTCCATTTATTCAGGTACCCAGAGGTCAGATTCCTGGCGGACACACCTCGTGGCATAATCGATCCCGCGGCCAGTACTGTAGTGGGTACGGTACAGGTAGTTTTAACTTACCAGCCGATGAACGGTACTCAGTATAATGAGGTTTTTGGTACCTGTGCTCACACTGTACTCTCACGATACTTACAGGAAACACCAGATGCGTTTGATTGATGGAAAGGGCGACCACACACCCGTTATATAATGTAATATATAATGTATAATGTTTTTTTTTGTATCATTCTACTTTTCTTTTGTTCTTATTCAATCGCTTTCGTCACCTTTTTCGTAATCTTTTTTTTCGAATTAAATCAAATAACAATGTGAAATAGTCAAAATGCTCGTCTTATTTCCATATAGTTAAATGAATTTTCAAAGAACCATATATCATGATTGAAATTGCGTAGAGGAAAAAACGCTAGATGACGTTGGCCTAGAAATTCCAGACAAAAAAGCTGTACAAGTAAAGAAGTTTTTTCTTAATTCTTAAAGATATTAGATCTTATATTGAAATTTTGCCAATTGTGTTATTAAATAACGAAATAAGTTGTTTTTTTTTCGTAGAAATCAATCACTGTGCGGTTTAACATATTTAATGAAATGAAATAATAACTTTGTACAAGACCACAGATTTTATTTGTGTTCCTTCGCTATAATTTAATTGTCACTCTATTATTTTATCACTGTTCTCTTATTGTATTTTATATTGTTTATTTATTTCTTAGTTTTGTTTTGTTCACTGATGATGTTTAAGCTAAGTGAAACCAGTCGCTCATAAAAAAAATAATTAAATCTGTGTTCTTATACAACGTTATTATTTTATTTTAATTAAATAAGTTATTCGTGCCCCCTCCTAGTATTCAACAACCTATTCTTACCTACACCACATATTTTACTATATTTTTATGACCGATCGATTTCAAAATTAAACTAAACAAAAATACAAAGTGTGCGGTTATACGAGTATATATACATATAGAAGGAGAACACAATATAAAATAAAATAAGAGAACAGTGAGAAAACAATAGAATAATATTTAAATTATAACAAAGAAACATAAATAAAATCTGTGGTCTTATACAAAGTTATATATATTTTTTTTAATAAATAAGTTGTTCGTGCACTCTTCTACTATTCAACAACCTACACTTCGGGTTAATAGAAGATATTGTATAAAATATCTCACTCGCAAAAGTCCATACACATGTCAGGAAGAAAATTGTTTTTATTTTTATTTCCTTTTAATATCCAATTATGTTGTAAAAAAATATGTTACCGAGATTGGACGACACGCAAAGTGCGCACGTTTCTCAGGAAACGCTGTATTTGGGTTCAACTTTAATGTTTGCGGGGTTGGCAATAAAAATGCAATTTAGATAATTGGAGGATGGCGTAAACAATATCTCACACATGGAACTTATTCACTATTTTATACTTGTCATCTTATTTGTCAAATCGATTTTAATTACGAAACGAGGAGAAATAAAATAGATGTTTTGCAGTGAAGTAATTAACACTAAACTCATTGACATTTCGAATTGCAAGGATTGCATCGCTTTCTCTGTCGCAACCGATCGCCTGTTCACAAGGTTTTGATTTGTGATATAATTGCGATAATTGCTGTTAACGCATATTCAAGGTCCTTCACAATCAGGGCGCGGGCAAAACAATTAAACAAATTGACATTTAGCGAGTCTGACTAAAAAAATAATATACACCAATTAGACACGGTATTTATATTATATTTTATTCGTACCTCTTTTGGTACACGCCTTGACACGTTCATCTAGAATCCAGAGACAAGTTATTAAAACAAGATTTTTTTTAAATATTTAAGTAATATCAATAATCAACAACACAAACATGAAACAGAAAAAGCTAGAAAATAAAAAGACAATGGTCACAACCGAGACTCGAACTCGGATCCTCTACTCTATCCGGGAGTAACGCTTCAACCTAATCGATCTCATACTTTTCACTTAAGATTATTGATATTATTTTTTACTATTTTCTTCTATTTGGATATAATTTTAATATTTTTTAAGCTAATGCCTTAAAGTTAATTCTAATTTCAACATTATTTTATGATTTTTTTTAAGTACAACCTATACCAGTGGTTTAATGTGATTTTCATTTCTTTTGGTTTTATTTCCATTTTTTTTTTAAACATACCGTGTATGATTTCAATCTGAATAGAGGACTTTTGATTCAAGGTGATCGCCTTCTTTTGGTGTCCTCTCCTATGGATGATTGACTGTCAGGCTCTTCAGGTTAAGTTAAGGTAGATAACATCCTAAATAATTGGGTTGCGAGGAAATATTTTCATATTCTTCTCTAATTTTAATCTACCCACCGTGCTTCATTCCTGTCTTTCCAGTATCCTTCCCTATGGGCCTTTGATTTTAGCCCTTTGGTTGTTTTTTATAGTTCACTCCATCTCCACCGTGGTCTTTCTATTGTATAATCATGAACGAGTCTATAAATAAAAATAATAATTTTATTAATCCCATAATTGTCAGTAACACAAAAAATGACCAAATAACAATGTATAAAACTAAATTCAGAATTATAATACATGTATGCAAAGTATTTAGGAAAAAAAAAACATAAAATATATATTTTTTTAAATAAACTCAAACATAATAATGAAAAAACTTTTTTATTGTGCTTAATTACTTAAAATGATCACCATTTGTAAGCGCCCACGTGGTCTCTTGACAATACATATTGACGGTATCCGTGGTCAAGACGCTGGACTTAGAATCCAGAGGTCGCGGGTTTAAATCCCGGCGAGCGCAAATAAAGTTAATTTAATTGATATGTGTTATTTCATTTAGAATAATATATTTGCGGCACGTCTCAGAGCGAAATATACTCCAAGTATTATCCTGGTGAAAGACCACCATTCAGAATTTAAAAGTTTCTTGAAATAGTTTTAGCCTTGTTATGTGGCCAGGTCTGAATAGCCAACCCCCTTCATTATCTTTCCCTTCCCGTACACATCTCTTTCGCACCCCTACTCCCCCCAACCTAGCAATATACTTCAATCAGGGATGCCATAGTCCAACTGGCTTCGGTCAGATTCGGACTCTTGTGTGGAATTCAATTGTTTTTTTGAAGGCACCACCAGCATAGCCTAGTTATTTGAATGCATTACCCAGGTCAACACGCAAACAATACAGATGTTAGCAAGTAACCAGCTTAGCGCGAATTGATATTGTCAACACCATTACCGACCAATTAAAACTCTCTACGATTTCGCTCGGAGTTAATTTCTGTTTTCCGATCACACGCGTGGACATCTCCATACAAAGTGCTTGTACTTTGCTGCTACGTGTCGTCACGGCGCGCGTCCCGCATGGGTAATACCGAATTACCCTTTCTACACTTGTTCCCGACAGGCGCGTTGTGTAAGTCGGCCGAACCGCGCTTAAAATCATAATTTTGAGGCAAAGTTTCTGCATCGGCGATAAAGCGCAGAGACGCGCCTTGCATATAGGCATGCGCAGTGCGCACGTTGTGTTTGTTTATTTTATCGCAATAAAGAAACGCCGATGGCCCTAATAGGTTCAAGAAGTATCTATCATGATTATTGCGACAGCAAGTCTGATAGATTGGTAGATTCTTACCCATTGCCCATTAGCACCTATTGCTCTTCTCCATTCTATCTTAGTGGTACAACAATCTCACCTAGTAAAGGCATTACTGAACGGTACCTAAAAACTAGATAAGTACACGATTGCAAATATATATGAATATTATTTTTACTTAGGCTGCAGTTGCATTCCGAGGTTTATTTCTGGATGCATATTTGTCATTTTCCACAATGATTGACATCCAATATCACAAATGACGAAAATTTGAAAATCGCTGGTGCATTATTTAGGAAGCCTTTTTTCAGTATTACCTAAATTACAAAACAATTCTCTTTTAATATGTAACGTTCTCCGTGGCCGAGCGGTTAAGATACTTAACTAGAATCCAGAGTTTGCGGGTTCGAATCTTAACATGCGCAATTTTTTTTATTTAATTACCACGTATTATTTCACATTTCATTAATATAAAAAAAAAATTTACATGAAGAACGAAAAAAGGAGTGTGAAAAGAATATATGTAGATGCGAAAGTGAATGAGTGTATGAGACGATGATGTGATAGACGATATGAATGCAAATGAAGCAAGGGGTATTTGTGCCAAGACAGAGTTGTATGGCGTTTCGTCCTCTTTGCCTACCCTTTCGTAGAAACGGCGTGATGGTTAGTTAGTTAGTTAAAAAACATATATAATATATTTTCACCACGTTCCAGAGTGGTAGATACTCTCAGTATCGATTTGGTAAAAGACTAGATTTCGTAATCAAAAACTTGCTTGAACTGGCTTTAGCCGTGTTCGATGACTGAATAGCCACGTACTTCTCAACCTTCGTCTTCCCCAACTCCTTCTCTTATCCACTCTCTTAAGCCTCGCAACATACCCCAAATGGGGAAGCCATAATCTCACTGGCTTCAGACAGTTTGGAGCAGTTGGAGCTCTTGTGCATACAAAAATAAATCAAAGTGTTTGTCATCGCTCCTTAGTAATTTATTATGTAAAGAAATGAAAAAAATAAATTAGTTTGATTTTCTAACCTGATGATACTTAGGCTAAACAAAACCGGTAGGTCATTAAAAATTAAATAATATTCGAATTCTTTTACAAAGTTATTTTTTAAATTTATTTAAATATGTCAAACCACAAAGTGATTGCTTTCTACGAATGTATAATTTAATTACGTTATTATAAAATTCGATCAAAATCTTTAACTGTTATTCACCATTCAGTAAACACCTTAAATCGACGGAGAAAGCATATGATTTCAAAAACTGATGTGGGTAAGTAACTACTGCTAAAACAAGAATTTCATAAAATATGTTATTTTAGAGGGGGGGGGGAATTTTTCAACCATTTTATTGCGAAATAACGAGTTTATTTAATCACATATATCATCTCTTAAAACGAGTAACACGATTTTACACTGACTAAATTGTTTTATTAGCATAATTTTCATAAATCAATTTGAGTGGATCAGGGAATTAATGGCTTTAAAGTGTAAATCGGCTCATCTGAAATTACTCAGGCTTGACACGATCCATTGAATAATGTCACAAATTTTTCGTTGTTGTCGGAAAGTAAGGCCTAGCTTATAATTTATTATGATGTACGATACATTCGTTATTTTATAACAAAAGCCTTGTAATTCAAACGGAAAATCTAGAAAGAAATTATTTTTTAAAGTTTCTTTTCTTTTTTTTTCTTCTTTTTTTTTATTGGGAATACCGCACAAAAGTCTTAACTGCTCCCAACCGTATTATGACATCCTCAATCAGAGGGTTATGTTGTGAGGCTGAAGGTAATGGGGAAGGGAAGAAGATGAGGAAGATGAAGATTGGAAAGTACATGGCTTTTCAGATCTGGTCACAAACGGCTAAAACCATTTCAATCAAGCAACGTTTCGATTCTGAATGGTGGTCTTTCGCCAGGGCGATACTTAGAGTATCTATTACACCACTGTGGAATGTGCCACAAATATACTTTAAATTATTTTTATATGAATTAAATGTGTTATGCAACATATTAAAAAAATAGAAGTTATCTGTGCACGCCGGGTTTGAACCCGCGACCTTTGGATACGTAGCCGAGCGTCTTACTAGGAATTAATATTGACTAGGAATTAAAATTTGTACAGCGCACTTGAGGTGATTTTTCACAAAAACGGCGCTATACAAATTATCCAATTATTATTATTATTACTACTCGACTATGGAATAAAACAGTGCTATTTATTCAAGCTTGCTATTATGTTAAGCAAAGTGAAATATTAGGGTTGAAAAAAAGTGCATAGATAATAATAATAAATGGATAACTTTTATGGCGCCGTTTTTGTGGGAAAATCACCTCAAGGGATGATGAAGTCAAATAAAACCAGTCTTTGAACTAAAAGTATATGTTCTCGAATAGAATTGGGGTCTTGAAAATTTTCGCAGCGCTTTTTTTTCGTGGAACGCAACGATTTTCAGCTCGCGACATCATTTTAACTATGGGTTATGGATTTTTAAAATATAAGTTTAACTGTTAGAAAAATATAAGAAAACAACATTTAGTTTCTAAAAATAAATTAATCGGTTGTGACCAATGTCTTTTTATTTTCTTGCTTTTTCTGTTTCATATCTGTGTTGTTGATTATTGATATTATTTAAATATTTACACTTACAATTTTTTTTTTTTTTTTTGGTAATTATATCAACAATATCACAATAAAATAGACATATAAAAATTACATAATTCATGATGTTAATCGTGATATACATACATTATCGGCACATGGTGAGTTGTTGCCGTTTCCTGGCGTAATAGAAATTTCATGACGTCAGAGCCCACTGTTCGGCAGTTTTTACAGATTCATCAAGACAAATTTTTGCATTATTGTAAGGATATTAATTTCTAGAAAGTACAACGTATGCCTACAAAAAAGTTAAATTTGACGGCCTGCGTAGTCGAGTGGTAAGACGATCTAAGGTTTGCGGGTTCGAACTTGGCGTGCGTAAATAAATTTTACTTTATTAATATGTGTCATAACACATTTAATTAATATACAATATCATATTGTATATTTGCGGCACGTTCCAGAGTGGTTGATATTCTAAGTATCGTCCTAGTGAAAAACGACCATTCAGAATTGAAACGGTGTTTGAAATGGGTTTAGCCGTATTTGGTGACCAGATCTAAATAGCCAAGTACTTCCTATCCTTCCTCTTCCCCATTTTCTTCCCCTACCCACTCTCTTCA
>JAGWCC010001217.1:0-44670 GCA_022651775.1 Drusus annulatus | reverse complement strand
CAGGTTACTCTCGATGCCCGAAGCGCCCAAAAATGAGTATTTCTCCGACGGCTGCTGTCTGAAGCGGCAATCCCGAGTCACGTGGTTCATTTTTTGGCAGACGAAGCACTTCGGCTCCTGCTGTCTGGGTTGCCAGCGTCCTGCCTGGGTTCGAGGAGTGCCGGCTGATGTTGAAGCTAATGTTGGAGCCGATGTTGAAGCCGATGTTGTCGACGCTGGAGACAGGTAATGCTTCAAGGCCGCTGAAAATCCTATGGCCTGAATCGTCCGATTCATCGCATTTAAACGCCCGAGCATTTCCTGCAGCTCCTTGATGATGAGCGACATTGCCGCCTCCGTATCTAATCGGCTCCGGTGTATCATCGCAAGCTTCGCTTAATAGAAGTGAGACATTGTCTCCTGCGGTAACTTTTTTCGCTTCACTAATTCCTTCAAATGTGTTTTTTTTTTATGTATTGTTGTCCAGATGTCTTCAGTACACTATTTCTTTTGGTCTTAAAACTTTTCTTCGAAATTACTCCTTTTCCGATTCCCAACAAAACGAAGTTCGATAACGGTAGCGGCAGTAATTCAAATATTCAAAAGAAACACGGCAAAATCAAAATGGCCATGAACGCAATTAAAAAAAAAAACTGATTTCGGCACAGTTTGAATTATCCCACTTTTGATATGTAGAAATAAGGAACTATAATGAATAAACGTAGTAGGTAATTGGCAAATGGTAGTCTTTAAGGTTAGGTAGATCACGTTTATTTACGAATTAAAACACGCTGACGTAAGTAATCACAAAACAAAAGGTGTTTTCGTTCACGAAAGGTAAACCAAATTATCAGCAGGCAAATTCCTCCTTTCCCGCTTTAAACATCTTTCCCACAGGAAATATCTTCCTCTTCTTGGCTGTTAGGTGCGCCCCGTTGCTGGTTAAGTAAATACATATTATAATAAGCCTAAATAGGCGTTATAAGAGGTAACTAATTGTGTTTTTCATTTTGAAAATATTCTACCCAAACAAACCTTCTTCTTTGGAATATGTAATGTGTCAGAGAGCGGTATATCTATGGGCAAACATAAAATACAACATGGCCGGTTCAATGTTTTCATGCTAATTTTAAAATTTTATAGCAAGAGTTTTACATATTGGATTTAATTCAAATTACTTTTTAAACCTTCTTGTCACTAATAAAAATAAAATGTGTTATTTGAAGCGAAATCAGTCAAGTAATTTTTGAGAATATCGAAAACAGACAAACATACATTAATTTTTATTTACAGAGAAGATACATTATTTTTTATGTATATATTCTGTCATCGAAAAAATATTTAATTAAATATGTCTTTCCACGATGAAATGATAACTTAACAAAAATTAAACTTGAAAAGCTTGTATTAAAACTGAATTTTATTCACTTCACGTTCAATTTAACGCAATTCAACTGATGTCTACAGAAAATACATTTTATAACCTGAAAATTCACTTTGTTGTTTCTTGACAATCTTAGGTTGAAGTAATTTCAAACTTTCAACACATTCGAAATCGTCACAATTCAATGGTTAGCGACATTTTGCGTTTGGACTATTGAATAGTCCCCGCTAATAATATTTGGATAATTTGTGTAGCGCCGTTTTTGTGAAAAATCACCTCAAGCTAAACACCGATTGTTGGTCTGTTTCATGGCAGAGTACCTTTAACTTTGAAACGATGTAAAAATATACTTGTATTATGAAAAACACACATGTAATTTTTATTCACACTTTATTGGCAGAGCCAGGAATTGATTTAGCGATATTTGGATTGAGAGACAGGGAGCGTATGCTCCATCAAGAAGTTGATAAAAAGTCGTCAAATGTTGAAAATAATATTTCTTAACGATCATTGCCTTCTTTTTTAAGAGCCTTCCAGGCCTACCCCCGAGCAACAAGTTGAACAATGGCCGTGACTTGAAGCGAGAAGTATTTTTCAAAATCAAACCTAAGCTTTTTGTTAGATTAAATGTTTTCAGTTTTGTGTATGAGGGTACTCACTTCAGCCATTACTAGGGTGAAGTGGAAAAATGGTTTCTGGTTAATACGGCATAACAAAAATATGAATACTCTGTCTAACCCAGCAAAGATTGTTAGTAAAAAAAACAACTCTTATGTCATGAACTTCTAAATTATATAACGCTTTTCCGAAATCCATTGTTTATTTTGGTAATTATTAGACTATAGATCGCAGGCTTATAAACGGACAGGGCATATTGAAACCGATATAAATAAAATGCACTTTTTAAATTAGATTCCTTAAAATAAAGTTAATTTGCCCCTCTTATAAGATACTGTCAATATAGACTTGTGAGTTACAGGTTACACAAAAAACCGAATCGGGACAGTTCTTGAAATCACTGAAATTGTATTTACTTTCTGGAATAGTCTGGTAATTCTGACCGGTCATATCCCCCCAAGTATCCCTTTTACTCCTTACCCTCTGTCATAAGGTCATACATTCTTCAATTTAGGAATGTCACCACAGGTTTCAGACAGTCGGGAACATTTTACGGTATCAAAAATATACGTTAGACGTAAAATACAACAGAGTACCAACGTTAGACAAAAATGATCGTTTATACTGTATTTAAGAAACATGCAGTTGTAAACAAATAAAATGATTACTATATTGCACTAGTGAAGTTTCCGCTAATGATGGAATATTGAATTTTACATACTATATTAATGGTTAAAAAAACTGTCCAAAATATAACGTTTTACAGGTACTAGTAAAAAAGCGCATGGTTTGTTTCGAAAGACAACTTTCAACATATCGAACGAGAAGTGGTGCCTGTTAAGGAGAAAGTAAAACATAGGTTTAAAAAAAACATATATGCTAACTAATTAACTATTACGCCATTTTTCCGCAAGGATGGGGGGAAAGGACGGACCGCAATACAATTCTGCCTTGGAAAAACTTCTTGCTTCATTCACATTCATACGTCGTCTCATACATACTCTTCTGTTATTCTGACTCTTCACATGGCCCGATTCAAGTTTTAGATTTACTTGATCGTTCCATGTCTTCCTCGTAAGTCCCCGATTTTTTCTTCCATTCATTTTCCCATCATATATTCTTTTCACACTCCTTTCTTCGTTCATTCGCTCTACATGCCCAAACCATCTAAGCGTCCCTTTCTTGATCATATTCATTACGTTTACATCAGCCTTGCATTCTTTCCGAATATCCACATTTTTAACACGGTCACACATGGTTTTACGCACATACGTCTCAAGGATCTCATTTCCACAGCATTCATTCATCTGACTTTCATCCTTCCTTTGCCAGTTCCATGCCTCACTGCCATACATCAGGGTTGGTATAAGCACTCCATTTTTGACTGCTTGCTTCGCTTCTTTGGACATTTTTTTATAGTAAATAAATGGATAACTTTTATAGCGCCGTTTTTGTGGGAAAATCACCTCAAGGGCGCTTATGTATGCCAACAGCGTTGAACTTTTAAGCCTTGGTAAACTATATGTTTTAAACATAAATAACGTTTTCCAGTCTACATAAATAATGTATCAAAACAAAATACTACTACAAAAGCAAGAAATATTAAAATATAGCCTTTTATATAATAACTTTCAGAAATCTTTTTTTTTTTAATAAAAAGCAGTTCGTCTGGAAAATCGATAGGAGTGACGCTCTACGCCACTGTTTGCTACAATAATGAAATGCAGACATGCCTGTCGCTTTATCGTACCTTATAATATTATTTTACTCTTATTTGTGTAAACGAAAAAACCTTAATATCTTTTGAGCTCGTTCCGGGTCTCATCTCGCCGCGCCGCGCCGCCCCGACTTCGCCTGGCGTTAGACCTGCTCAAGTGCGGAAAGCACTTTAAAACTTTCTTTCCTCGCTGTAACTACCTTGTTGCCGAATATAGCTGGGCTGCTCCCTCTGCCTAGTCCTCCGCATCAAGTTCTGAATTATTATTTCGTATGAAACACGTCATTAAAAGTCACTCCAATCGCTAATGAAAGATAGGCGTTTGTGTGAGTTACGCCACTTTATAAATATTTTTTGTTTATTTTTTCCGATTGTTCACGGGCGGCAAAGGATACAATAGTACAGTTTGTTTCGGAGGGTGATTTTTACATCGGATATTACTCATATGGAACTGCCAGGGGCTGGTGTGACAGTGGCATCCTTATTTCGAATATGTACAGATGCCGAGGAAAGTACAGAGGAGAGGGGTATTGGATTTTGGTTAAAATAAACAAGAGTTGTAAGTACTCCGAACCAGAGTACCAATATCATCCCAAATCGGGAACATTGTTAAACCAAGATAATGATAATTTTGGAAAGGAAAGAAGAAGGAAAATAACATGGTTGGAAAGCTCCTAATGGTTTAGGTCCGTTAATACTTAACTGTAGCCATTTCAGGCAGTATTCATTTTGAATGGGGACTTACCCTGGATCGGAGAACCAATATAATATATGTTAATTTATTCATTATTAAAACCATACTTTGAATATGAAAAAAACTCACGTTAATAATTTTCTGGTTTTAATCCCTTGAAACCCGGCTTCAGAGACAAGAAGTTTAACACTTTACCACTAAAGTGATAATATGTTGTAACAAGTGCCTAAAGGTTTGAAACTCCAAATGACGAAAATAATAAAAGCTACCACCTTTAAACTGACATCGAAATATTTTTTTTTAATGCGGCACTAATAATAATTGATTGCCAGCATGGTTAAAAATAGGACCGCTTATCGAGTATATCACCTTGCGTGACACGAGCGCTGTTGAAAGCGGTATTATACACAGCCACCAAGGCCTCTCCGCCCACCCTGGTGGCAATTATACAGGGTGGAACACTGAAAGATTTAAATATTTATTCTAAGAATGAAAAAGTAGTGTCTTCTAGGGTGGTTTTTGTATATATTTTTACGAATCGTATTTTTTGAAATTTTAGCTCAGAGTTTTCCAAAGTAATAAGTTTACTTTTAAAGATATTTGCCTTCGTCCCCCTTTGAGTAAAACTAGCGTTGTGACCGCTTTGAAAGAACTGCTTCAAAGAAGTACTTCTTTTGGCAACAGTTCGTACTTCATTCATTGTTCATTGAACAAATACTTCAATTGAAGTCGGTAGTTCATTATAGCGTTCATTCATTTTAAAAACTTCATTTCATTGAACAAATATTTCAATTGAAGGTGGTAGTTCATTTTAGCCTTCATTCATTTCATTTCATTAACTTCATTTCACTGAACCAAAACTTCAATTGAAGTTGGTAGTTCATTTTAGCCTCCATTCATTTCATTAACTTCATTCCATTGAAAGAAGTACTTCAATTTGAAGCAGTACGTTGTGAAGGCATTGACATTTCAAAATGAAGGAACCAGTTCCAGTTTCCACGTTTTGAAATACCAGTTCCAGTGCTTTTCGTTTTCAAATCGCTACCGACTAGTACGCGCTTTTCTTCGGTGAGGAACCAGTCCCAGTTTCAGTTCTTTTGGTTTTAAAAACTCTACCGACTAGTACTATGTAATTTGGCAAGGAACCGGTTTCAGTTCTTTTTACTTTCTAAACCCTACCGACTAGTACGTGCTTTTTCGGCGAGAAACCGGTTCTAAAAAGAACTGAACAAACAAGCGGATAAATCCAAATCTCTTTTTTCGCGAGTCCGACTTCAATTGAAGGGTTCACTTCGAAGGGTTCATTTTAAAGAACTAACAATTCGTGAAGCATTCACAAAACATTGAAGTTTTTCCCAACGCTAAGTAAAACTCTCATTTTGTTCAAGAAATGTTATATTTTGAAGCCGTTTATTTCATGATAAAACAACATAACAATTAAGTATTTGTAAACGTATTCATAAGACCTGCAATAGCGAAAATCTATTGTTTGTAATATTCACGGTTCACAGTTTAATTTAAAAAAATATATTTATTTTACAAATGGCTATATATGGTTTTAACAACCTCTTTTGCCCTTTGTTAGTACTTGTAATAGCTGTTTTCTCTGTAAAACTATTTGTGTTAAACGTGATTTTAGCGGGTTTAACTAAAAACAGCTCATTTGCGGATGATTCGAAGATATTTTACTTCAAATAACCTCACTTATTGTTATGTGTGGTCACACATAACAAGTTTCTGTAGCGTGAAGCATTTGCAGTATTATTATAACTGTTCATGAACACGTAGGACGTAGGTGCTGTATACTGCCGAAAGCTTTTTTGGTAATCAAATCAATGAGTCGGCAAAACTGCTTCGTATTCTTTGAAAACGCTCACAATTTGCAAAGTAATTGTGGATTTTGGCTTAGTTGTATCTTGCGCCTATCAAACAAGGAGCGGATTTCTTGATTAACTGAACACATTATTCGCAACTACCGACGGGCTCAAGGCCGAAGTTGCTTAGGATTGGTGAAAATAGAATTATGTTCAAAACGTTCTTAATAAAGCATTTTCTCTCCCAAAATGCGGAATATTTTAGAGGTCAACTCATAACAAGAGGTCACCTAAAATATTTCATGGTAAATGTTAATAAATTATTTATCTCAGTGTGATCGCTTGACAATTAACACAATGACCTTAAATTTAAAAACAATATTTTATTATTTTTTTCCACCTAAATAATATTACATAATAATATTATACGTAGGTTACAATTTCCAAAACTTCCACAATCCCTTTTTTCACATTAACTATTTTCTTCTTTTAGCTATAACATAAGGTATAATTAAAATACCTAGTGGAATCGACAAAGCTCTCATTCGTTGGTAAAAGAGTAATCTTTATGCTTTGAATGTAATCCATTGAGCATGCCAGAAAACTTTCGTAGTATAAAATCATTGTAGGTATAAATAATTATTTTTGATTTCTCCCTACCCGAGGGAAATCGTTCACAAATATTTAAAATAATGCTATTTTCCAACAGATAAATCAACTATTGTCCCAGTGCCTGTATAAGTGATAACCTTTTCCCTGTGGAATTATTATTGAACCCCATAGCTTAACTTTTCTCTGTTCGGGAGAGATGATTTCTCTTAAAATCTAAAGGCTTTAAGGCAAAAATAGTATCTACCTTAAAGAATAATTTTTTAAACATAAAATAATTTATTACTTTTTTTTAACATTAAAACATGATTCATCTTTCTCATTATTCATTCTCATAAATTGTTTTGTAGAATCAAACTTATGTTTCAAAAATATGTAATTTATTACACGGTTATATTTTTTTTTGATATTTTTTAACTTTTCTTTTGCGTTTCGTGAAAAAAAAACGTTGTATTTGTATAAAATAAACCAGCTATTTAAATTTATTTTGAAGACACTCACACTTATAAAATTCTAAACATGATTATAAAAAAGAAATAACAATAAAGTTAATGAAAATTTTTTTGTTTTTAGATTGAATATTGCAGTAATATTACGAAATTTATTAAATGTTTAACGAAAATTAAATTAAAAATATTGAACGAATACAGTTATTAAAAATATTTATCAAGAATAACTAACTTTCACGCGTAACTGAATATAAATGCATGGTACGATGATATTTAATTTGGTAATCTTAAACGACATCAGTTATTTTTAAATATAGGCCTATACAAATACATATTAGTATATCTAATCTAATCAAATAAAAATAACTTTATTACTACAAAATTTTATTAATTCAAAATAATTCTTTAAACTATTAAATGTATTTTCACGTTCCATAAAGGCACCCACACAAATCAAAGGAATGTTTTATTATAATTCTAACGTCACCCAAAATAATGTCTGCGGATAGAATAATATTACAAACATATATCTGATTTTGAAACTGGAAAAAACATTTTTTCTATTTCAATTTTCTAAAATCCCAGGAAACACTGAAAAAAAATCACTGATTAATACAAAAAAAAACTTAATATGGTTTTTAATCCGGACGTTTGCATTATTTTTTGCAGTTAATAGGGCTGCGAGCACTGAACAGAAAATCTCTGGAAGTGTGGTCAGTACCGATTTGAAGTAAAACTTTGGTTGCAAATTAAATTGAGTCATTTAGACCACCTGGTTCCAGACAGGCCAATGTAATTGATCGGTTCAAGAATAAATTCCGCAACTTGATAATGTTTGATAAATTTCATCAGAAGTAAAGAAAAAATTTAAAATTTCTTTTAATTCATGGTGGAATTCCATTTTAATGATTAAATAAAAACAAATTTATAACTTTATTCCACTTTTTTTTTTTTGACTGGACCGGTTTCAGCCTATAACGGCTATCTGAAGATGGCCGTAATAGGCTGAAACCGGTCAGTAAAAAAGTGGAATAAAGTAATAAATTTCTTTTTATTTAATCATTAAAGAAAAAATGATCTTGTTTGGTGGACACGGACACTCCTACGTGTTGTACTCTTTCTGTTGGTTTAACTCTTCAACGGTTATGGGACTTATGCAGGTAGGAAGTAATTGGCATGGAAAACTAGAATTCTATAATCGATCACCGCATACAATTAAGTGAGTGACTTTCGGAGCACGGATTTTTTGAGTGCCAATATTTTTACGATACTGTGGCAATATTCTAGAATTAGATCACTTATTGACAGGTCCCTACGTTAAAGCTAGTCAAAAGAAGACCGACTAGTGCCAACATACCAGAAATCGGCATAAGTGAGGTAAGGGGTTAATAGTCTGTATATACCTACACGTAATAATTTATAATAATTATATTAATTAAATATGGAAATTATTAAAAACAAATTGAAATTTAAAAATACTCGTTAGATGCCCCTAGAAAGGTAATGGTAAAAAAACACATGTTTTTAAATGATGAAGAAAACCTTCCAAATAATAGAAATAATTTAACGAATTTGAAAAAAAATACTATTCCCGACTGCTTGTACAATTCTACATTACTTTCTAATCACTTTTTAAAAATAAATAAAAATTTAAAAACTCATACTTTGTATACGCACAAAAAAAAATCTTTATTCAAGGATAACAATGATGATTGGGAGACTGATAACAAATCAATGTTTTGACGAATTACATGCTTACAGAATATATCTAATATTCATTAAAAAAAATGAAAATTAAAACATAAAGTCAAAGTGAACGGAATAGTAAATCAAATGGTTCCACGCAAGGAGCAAAAGGAAAAGCATACATATAATGAAATAAAAGTTTTTTTCTATAAAAAATGGACGTTAAAAGGCATAAAAATTCAAATAAACACTTATAACCAAAAACATTAATAAAGAAATAAATAAATAACTTTGTATTAGACCACGGATAGTATTTCTTTTTTTTTATGAAATTAAAATAATTACATGTTTAACCACAAAGTGAAACAAAAAATAAATTAATATTCTTTCAACCATCGGACAAAAAGCGAATATGGACTATTTAAAATTACGCATAAAAAATAAGTACTTGTATGACTACTATTTAAACCATAGGTTCTCAACCTTATGTTTCCCACCGCCCACTTTGAGAATATATATATTTTTTTAGAGTCCCCCCCCCCCTTTTTTTTTACTTACCATCTGTCTCGAATCTAAGACAGACATAGCCACGGTTACATTTAAACGTGTAATTACACTGTAATATTATATGGTCGTAAGATAGGATATGACTCCTATCCTATTTCTGAGTTTAAAAAAGAATGTTTCAATGAAAACAATTAAAAGGCATACTTAATTATATTGAGAAGTATTATGTAGTCTTTTCTACTACCCCCCTGAAAGTCTCACACGCCGGGGGCGTTTTCGCCCACGTTGAGAGCCTATGATTTAAACCATTAGACAAGAATATCGTTTCTGAAGATGAAATAAAAGAGAAAAAACCGTTCTCGTTTGAGATTATAGTGTTCATCAGAATCAATTAAAATGTACCTCGGACAGAACACCCTTCTGGGCCTGCTACAGCAAACTCGACCATTTATTTGTCCCTCCTATTAAACGCTGTCGACCCAACTTTTTTGTCCTGTATTTTTACTTACATCGTATAAATTCACTTACGGCCTAAAAATCGGCCGATTATCATGTTGGTTCTGTGGCTGACGTTACGATGAAATTTAAATTTATTTTAACGAAAATTTTTGTTTTACATTTTGACACTAAAGGTTATTGAATTTTCTCTTGATTCATTAGATCATCTACGATATAATATGAACAAATGCTAATGGATTTACTCTATTCACAGGTCTCTGCCCATTTATTCGGGAACGTCCCTCACCGATTTGTTTCTATCGTTGTCCTCTTAACGTCACTGAAACAGTTGACAGCTTTGAAGGACATCGATATTCTGTTTGGATTAACTCTGGGTCAAACGACGATGGATCATGGTTACAATTATATTGATTCTTTTCATACATCGTAGCTAAAATTCCCTAATTTGTATTGGATTTGATTACTTTTGAGTGGATTTACTAAATTTGCCGTTGTATGATTTTTTCGTTAGTTATCCTTTTACTTTCCATAACATTATCTCATAAATATCAAGCCTTAAGGAGTTAGACAATTTCGTAAGTTTTCTGCCGGAACAGGCCTAAAAGGCCTATATTGGTTTGAATCGTAGCGGGGTTTCAAAATAGCTTCTGTTTCGTGTGGTCTTGAAAAATCCGTAACTAAGCGAATTCTGCGAGAGTCAATAACTTTAAATGCAGACTCATGACTGTGTGAATTAGAAAATTTCGCAGCGGTAGCTTCATGCGAATTCCACGGGCGTATGCTATTGGTTAGACGCTTTTGGTCGTAAATATAAGGTACACTAGCTGGTTTTAAAATAGGTTCTCCAGCAAATAACTTTTTTGGGACCGAAGTTTGTTTAATCGTTGATCCATCATAAGTATTTCCAGAAAATGATGTTATTGGGCTGGGAGTGCGTTCAATCGTAGATCTAGGAATGTTAAAGAATGTTGTTGGCTTATATTTATGACGTTCAACCGTAGGCCTATCAGAAGGATTGCCAGAAAATGACGTTATTGGGCTGGGAGTACGTTCAATCGTAGATCTAGGAATGTTAAAGAATGTTGTTGGCTTATATTTATGACGTTCAACCGTAGGCCTATCAGAAGGATTGCCAGAAAATGACGTTATTGGGCTGGGAGTACGTTCAATAGTAGGTCTAGGAATGTTAAAGAATGTTGTTGGTTTATATTTATGACGTTCAACCATAGGCCTATCAGAAGGATGGCCAGAAAATGATGTTATTGGGCTGAGAGTACGTTCAATCGTAGGTCTAGGAATCTTAAAGAATGTTGTTGGTTTATATTTATGATGTTCAACCATAAGCCTATCAGAAGGATTGCCAGAAAATGATGTTATTGGGCTGGGAGTACGCTCAATCGTAGGTCTAGGAATGTTAAAGAATGTTGTTGGTTTATATTTATGACGTTCAACCATAGGCCTATCAGAAAGATTGCCAGAAAGTAAACTATTTAGTCCAGTAGTTTGTTCGGCCGTAGGTTTTTGAGAGACATCGTCAGCTAACACAGAAGCGGGAGTTTTTGCCATTGATAACTGTGTATTGCACCACCTTTTAAATGGTGATGATTTATTGAAGAAATCGCAGGTACTGTCGTATACAAGCTCTATGGATTCCCACTTTGTGACGGGCGGCTCCGAAAGAGATGAATCTGCAAATGGTTTTGTGTAGATAACGTGGGGGTCATTCGGATTCTCTACAAACGTTGTTGGTGTTTTGATAATCCGATAATTTGAAGGGAATGAAGTAGTCAAATCTCCCTGTAAGAAAAATAAAAATATAATAAGATTATGGAATATAATTAAAAAAAAAAATAGCCCTTGTGATATACAAAAGAATATATTTTTCACTATACTAACTAAAATTGATTTGAAGTGAAGTATCAACACTTGGAAAGCGCTTAATTTGATATTTTTATTACAAACTTTTAGCATTATCATAATGAAAACCGTCTGCACCCAAGGGGTTAACAAGGAAGTTACAATTTGACAAGGTTTATAAGACATGACTTAGTTTTATTTAATAGTTTCATTGTGGTAATTTTTACACAATACCACATTGTAGTAAGTTGATTTCAGATCTGTAAATTCCAAAATGCATTAAAATTACGAATTTGTATATAACACAATATAATGTATTACTTACCCAAAGAACGAACATGAGAGCGAAGGTTGTGAAGATTGGTGCTTGCATCTTAGATGTATGGATGATAGTTATCTGTAAAATAACAATAACCTAATTATTATTAATAATAATTAAATGACTTGTCACATTTCCCTTTTTAGAGTTAAATTATATTTTCGGAAAGAGATTATAATGTGTTGTGTTCATATTTATTTTAATTTTGTATTTTATTTATTTGCCTGAAGATGTCATGAACATGCAATAAAACTAGTAGGCAACAAAAAATATTATTTTATGAAAAGAGAATAAAATAACAAAGTAAAGGCGAAATTAATTAAAACGATTCCTTTTACTAGCACCATTCGATTGCTTATTGATTGACCAGTAAAACACGATGAAAATAATGAAAAAGATTACATGGTATGAGTGCTTAAAATTGGAAAATCATACAACATAATATTTCGATCCGAGAGAAAATATATTTATTTTCCTCAAAATATTTTAACAAGTACGGCTCAATACATAAGGAAAGAATCTACTAGATACGATTCAACTTACGATCCTGCATGGAAGGAAGGTCAAGAATGTGATACATTTCTTCCTTTGTTCAATTTTTTCTTATTCTGTCTTCCACAGAAGAAAAATGGCTCCCACCTCGGGGACCCACAAGCGTTCGGAATGTAGCTCATGACTCGTGATACGAACATATTTTCAAATTAGCTTTGTTGTGATTGCCCAAAGGGCGCGATTTTACAATATACCCCATGCCCCAACCGTGGTGAAGCTCGAACGTTTTAATGGATTATTTCTGAGATTTGTTTATTTATTTATTTATCTTAAGTAAGATCATACCAGTGTGTGTTCCATTGTAAAAGATTTTTAATATATGCAGAAACGATTATTGCAAACAATTTTTTTAAGTAACTTAAAAAAAAAATTGTCTTAAAAATTAAACATATAATACACTAACATTATAGTTATGGCACACATATTTTGGCAAGAATATTACCGATAGCAATAATTTCTGTTGGAATTTTATTATATAGTTGGAACGGCCCGGTACATGAGAAATTTCCGTCTGCTTGATTTTTTCTTTGTTGGCAATCGATAATCATTTCGTCTTATTTTGTTGAGAACCAATTAAGAAAACCTTAACCTGTCATTTCTCATTGTTTGGCACTTCTTTATCAAAATTATACAAATATCCTTTCATTGAAGATTTGCTTTCAATCAAACGTATTTTTTTTTAAATTAAATTGAAAGAGAGTTGGTTAAAATATGTAGATTTCTAATTAAATTAATATGTGCTGAATGCCTTTATCAAATTAAAAACATCCTGTTTTCTGAGCATTTTGAGCAACTATCTGCCCCATAAAATATATGATCTAAATAAAATAATGAACTGTAAAATAAGTGAATATTGTGAAAACTTAACTGAAAAACTAACTGAATCACCCCGCAAGGGTAGGCAGAGAGGACGGACCGCCATATAACTCTGTCTTGGCACACACTCCTTGCTTCATTTAAATTCATACATTGTCTTTTTTTAATTTTTTAAAATTTATTTTATATTAGTTACTTTGTACATTTAAGTTTACAAGTATCTAATTATTTCATTTTTCTTTTGAATAATAATATTTTAACTTAAACACTACTTATTATTTTGGTTTACATGAATTTTAAATAATTTTTACAGGTCTCATACATACTCTTCTGTTGTTCTGACTCTTCACATGAACCGATTCAAGTATTTGATTTACTTGTGCCATGTCTTTCTCGGGCGACCTCGACTTCTTCTTCCGTTCACTTTAGCATCACATATTCTTTTCACACTCCTTTTTTCGTTCATTCGCTCTACATGCCCAAACCATCTAAGTGTTCCTTTCTTGATCCTATTCATTACGCTTACTTAATTGCATTATATTAATATCCAGGAAATTTTCTACTTAATAATAATATATATATATATATATATATATTTATTACAATAATTTACCTTTTTTCGTTTTGAAGAGGGTGGTGAGCTTGAAAATACCAAATGATTTTCAGTATTAATATAAATAAAAAACACACATTTGGATTGGTGGCAGTAATTGGTCCTGAATTCAAACGAAAATATTTTTCACAGTAAAATAAAAAGAGACTTTATTCTTTGATAATAACGTTATTAAGAAATATCACTTACACTTCGAATCGACTGATTTGTTGATTTGAAGATTTGTTACAGAATATGTTCCATTTATATACTGAAAATATTTCCTTATCTATGTATGACACGAAATACCTAGAAATCAAAAGATCAAATAGTCATTGATTTTGCTTAGAAGGCAATTTTAATTTGTTTTGGAATTCACAATATTAAGAAGACCATACTTTTAAGGAAAACGGGATACAAACCTAGTACAAAATATTTAGTAATGATTTTTTTTATTTGAATTAATTTGTTCTATTTATTCCGGAATCTGGGGAAATTATTACAATCCCACATATCCCATTAATACATACTCTTACATATAAATAAAGTTAAAAGGTATAAACATAATAATAGTAAACAACATATCAAATATTAAAAAAAAAATGAAACCGTAATTTATTTACTTTTAACGTAAATATTCTTGTGAGGTATTTACAAACTTTTTTATTCGCAGATGACAGTTTTCTCAAACTCATTAGAAATGCATTATTGGAAGGCTTTACAGCGGGATAAAACAACAAAAAACGCGTTTAATGATAGGAGCTGAGTAGATAATAATCACAAAAATCTAATTTTCTCGATAATTTATTAGTGAACACGTACCAATTAAAAAACAACAGTCGCTGAAATACTTCCGTGAATAAATATAATCACAAATAAATCTTCTGTTGATGTTCTCAAACAAACGTTATTGCACGTTGTTATTATCACGCGTGATGTTTGTAAACAAAACTCCGTACTATAAGCAATATCTACGTAAATAGCACTGAAGTACAGGGCAGGTTCCACGACATATCTTGCCTGGTGCAGTAAGTACTGATTACGCCCACACATATTTTATAAAAAATTAAAAAATTTCACCACTTGAAAAAAAAATTTTCAACATAATCAGCTTTACTTAATGATAATCCGCCATCAAAACATGAGCAGGGAGCAGTTTTTACAAATGACCTCTCGGTACCTATCAAACACTTTTTTTTTCAAACAATGACTTGCCTGAAACCTATACTCTCTGAATTTATGTAATGTATTTAAGTCTACGGCATTTATCACTTTAAATACACGTGCGTGCTTTTCCTTTTGCGAATTTTGAAATAAAAACATTATATTTAATCGTTCTACATATTATATCACTTTAAATTATTATTCCTTTCTATTATCCAGCTATTATTTTCGAAGTAATTGGATTGAAAAAATCCTTTACAAGTTTTTACCAAAGGATTTTGTTTTTTGAGCTTACCTTTTAATTTCTGCTGGAAGTTTTTTTAAGTATTTTAGCATAATTCATGGTACCCAATTGATCAATAATAATAATAGAAATAATTTAAAATGAAGTCAATAGGATACATTTCTAAACATTCCTTTGTGTCGCATTATTGAAATTAACCAATAAATTATAAAAAAAACCTAGGCGATTTCCAAAATCTAATGAGCGCAAAGTCACTGGGACAATGTTACCGGAGCGGGAATATCTACCATCTCTAAATGTGTACTTCGATTGCTGGGATCAAAGTAAGGGTATGCTGATTTGTTGCTGACTTTCGATCGCATCGATTTTAACGTAAGATACACGTCTGAAAAACAAACTACGCTCGACTAATTATTATGCAATTCGTAAAAAAAACTGTTAAAATGTCGATGAATGCACAGTGATGTTGTCAGCTCAATAGAAAACACAACTATCTTATAATGGGGATAATTTTAATATTATTTAGGGAATATTTTAAATAAATTCATAAAAGATCTTTATTTTTTACAGCGCTCCTTCAGAAATGGCGCCTATATTTTTTGCCCAGTATGAACGTATGATGGATTTAATAGAAAATTGATGCTGCCTGTTTATATAAAATCATTTGACTCCTAGAAAGAATTTTGATATTTAAAAATGTTTAGTCAATTTCACCAGAAGTAAGGAAAATTGAGCTTACTTTGGGCATACAGACATGCCTACAATACACTTCTATCGATTTATCTCTTCAGTGGTAAAAAAAGTTATAATCTTAGAGTATGTAAAGTGGTATCTAGCCAAGGCGGTTTAGGCAGTTTTTGATGATTTTTACCTGATTCGGCGGACCTGGGCGTGGCTAAGACTAAGGTTAGGGTATTTATACATCCATTCATATCACATATCGACATAATGTTTTTGTTTATTCGTAAAACCACTTTTCCACAGTATTGTTATAAACAAAAATATATCATATGACTTAAAAAACCGTTTAGTTGTGTCAAGTTTAGTGGCATAATAAAAAGTGTGGGCGGAATCCCGCGGTGACCCAGGAGCCCAAGATCATTGTGACAGTACATTGAAGCGGTGTATTATATTTGTTGTCTCTTTCTCTCTCATGGTGTACGACGTAAGAACCCGGAGAAAGTGATTTTTCGCAAGTTTGCATAGGTTGTGTAAAAATAATTAGCTCTCTCTCCACACATTGTTACTCCAAGGTTATAACAAGGCCTTCTGAGGCAAGTGTGCTGTGAAGGTAGTTGTCAGGATTTAGATAGGTCGACTTAAATTTCCAATGAAAACACTTGCTATACAGTTGTGTTGTTTCTATAACAGCCAATAAAAGATTTATTGCGATACACACATTTAATCGCTTTATAATCATAATATTATGAGGTGATGACCACAAAATAAATTTAATTAATAGACTGTGAGTTTAAATAGTGCATAAACTTCATCTCGAAAAAATCAAAGTGTGTTAATGTTTATGTTATTTGTTTATATTATTACGTATTTACCATGTTGGTTGCTCAAATAACGTTGGAACTGCAAATTGAAGACTGTTATAACATTATATAAAATAAATAAATTTATAAGAAATAGGTGTCTTACACGACAAAGCAAAGTTATTTTTAGTGGAAAAAATATATTTATTATCCAAAAAAAAATTAAAAATTTTAAAGGAAAAGCATTTAATATATTTTTATATCCTTTTCCTTTCTCTAGCTCTTTAAAACTCAAACGTTAAAAAATATTATAGCTCAGCCTAAAATCAAATTTCCATTAATCATAAATATATAGTTTTGCTCATGCACAGTTCCAGTTTTTTATTCCATTTATTTGCATACATTAATTAAATTAAAACTAATAACACGCTGTTCATTTTTAGCTATTTTTTTTTTGGTGAGCGATCAATAATGATTTAGAAATCAATCCATTATTTACATTTTTTAGTTTTTGTTTTTAAAAATATTCTCGAGTGGTAACTTTGGCGTCATGAAATTTGAAAAGATTTTACTTCCTAACAGAGTTTTCAGTACAATGGGAGTTTTACGCTCGCACCTCGTAACACTGTGAAACAATAAAACAAGACGCCATATTTTGTGTTCCGTGTTTTCAAATACGCAAAAAGGAATTAAAATCAATTGAACCGTTTAGAATTCTCGAAGAAGCTGGGTAGTAAAGGTAATCTTAACTATAGAGTAGGAATTCTGTTTCCAGATTTTCTGTTGGGAACTTCTAGGTCAACGCAACTAACAAAAAAAGATTTCGAATTGCATTGAAGTTGTAAAAAAGTATTTATTATGTAGTTAGAATACTAATATTATAAGTACAGAGCATTAGTAGGTACGCGGCATTGACAGCCCATGTTTTGTAGACAGTATAAATTTCAATAAAATAAAAGGTAAGTTGAGAGCTCTCTTCCCCCGCCCAGCCTAAAAATAGTCTATTAATACGTGAAAACCGAAAACGAATCGGGATATAAATTACCCTCCGAAAAAACATCTCGTCTCATTCCGTCCTATATCACTCCGTGGTGTTATTAAAACCCTTTCTCACTCTACTGCTCAGGTCACCTTTAGATTGGGGTTTATTGCTTCATTGTGAATTTATAATTGTTACACCATTGCGTTGGCTTAGGGTCAACACGTTTGTGGACGTCTTACAAAGCCCCGAAGGTTTAAATACCTTTATTGAACGTGAATATTACATTTTGAGGTCAAGTTGTTGACTCAAACCCATTTAGTGAAATATATGTAGGTGTATTTGTAAGCGTTGTGGTAAGGTGGGCAGTTTGCACACGCACGTATCTAACGACGATGGCCCACATGGCTTCTCTCTCTAACTGTACGTTCTCGAGTTACAATAAATACATATTTTGCCAAAATTTTAAAGTTTAATTGACTTTTGAAAGTCAATTATTTTTCGATATCAGTTTTTAACTAAACTTGTTTATGTGATATATTTATCAAGACTGCCGTCTTGTTGAAGTCAACCAGACTGTGGTATTCCCAATTTAAGGATTTGCGAGAGACGAAGTTTTGGGAGTACCTGGCTATCTGAATCTGGGAACTAAATGTAGTTAATGCTATGATTTTTGAACGGTTGGCTCCTACCGGGGCGGTTCTGATAAATTTTTGATGTGATACAGTACAGGAGTTTCAACTACCCAGAGCCATCGGGATTATGGATTGTTGCGAGGTTGTGGGAAATGGGGAGAGAAGAACATAGAAAAAAGGGAGGTTGGTGAGTGCTTTATTATTCAGATCTGGTCACTAGATACAGCTAGACTGATTTCAAACAACACAGCGTTTCGATTCTTATTGGTTGTCTCTCACAAAAAAAAAACTGTGCGTATATTCCACTTTGGAAATTATTTTCCACTTGGAGAACGGTAAAAATGGGTTAATATATAAGTATCTGAAAGCGTTCAGTTGGCTCATCTCATTGTTGACTTTTGACCCTTTATCATTTTATAAAAATATATCCCGTTACTTCACCCTCCAGAATAGTCGATGATACATCGAGGAGTACTGCGCCGTAACTTACTTTTCGAAGAAATCAATAAGTTTGGTAGAGAAGTAAAGACATTATTTTAGCTAATCTAAAAGATCCTTCATCCTAAAGCTCGATTCTTAAAATATGGAAGAATATGGTAAGGATCAAATTTGTACACCGAGATCCTTAGTGCACTGTTGGGCACCAGGCGATTTGGGCTCCTAAGCCGGGAAACCTGTGGATATTCGGCCCCTTAAGCCGTAGCGCGTTAAGCGTTCGAGGGTTAAATTAATAAATGCCACTACACTTTATCTTCACTCACCTATACGTAAGAATTATTGAATGTTGTTTTTCAAGAAAAATAAGAAAATGTAAGAAAGCTACATACACATCTAAATAGGTTTTTTATAAGAAAAAAAAGAATTTCGATTTGTAAATAATTTACATATATAGTAAATATTTAATTTGAGGAAATACACATAAACAAATCTAAAACGATTTATCATTAATTTATTTGATGTCTAAGTGTCGGACGGTAGTAATGTAAACAGCGGCGCATGCAAAGATTGTGCCAGCTATACACAATGTTGTCAGGAAATAATTATTGCTGAAGAGCAAGGTTAACTATATCGCCAACCGTTTGTTGTGTGACGTTGATGAAGGAAATTTCATAATCCAAGTCTTGAAGATTGAAGTCTGGATTTAACGAAATAAGAGATACGACAAGTGCCTTGATCTCGGTCTATGTGCGGGTCCTTACACAAAGAACGACTGTACAAAACCGTACCAATGCTGCCGACATGAACTGTAAAGGGGTTATCCGCCTCGTGTCATATTACCCGAAGAAAATTTTCATGTAAGCATTTTGTCACTGACCGAAGAATTTGTGTTGTCATAAATGAGTTATTCTTTGTCTCAGAGAGATTCTATATCTACCTTTAAACTTCTATAATAGCAATATGTAGCAACAATACAGATCTATGTAAGTTTTAATATAGCCAAAGATATTGACAATATCCTGATGGCAAAAAAATGTTTATTGCATTACATATTGTAGAATTTTGGAATCTAATAAGGGGTTAGGTATATAAGTTATATATAAAAAGAGAATTGAAATGAAAAAATAACTTTGTTTTAAACCACTAATAAACAAAGAAAAATAATGCCCTTCAGTGTACAAAAACTTTAAGTTATTCAATCAAATTTTAATATAAAACCCCGATTAAGCTTGAAAAAAACTAAAGCGGTGGGTGATAATACTGAAACAAAATTTTGGAGAAAAACAAGCATTGTTGTTTAATTTAATATATGATGTCACACTACAAAAAGATAATTACAAGGGGTGATATCAAGAGAGTTCAGAAAAAAACACGGTTACTTAGTTTTTGTCATTAAATTTATTCAACTTACAACTCTTAGAATATCACAATGAAATGCTTGACGATAAAATAGAGTCTATTTAACTAATTTTAATCAATTTCTTATTTCTAGAGCGTTTATATTACTTAAAATGTGGTTATTTTACTGTCAATTTGCACCCCGCGAAACCCCGTCCCCGTTCGCAGCAATGGTGATGATCGTCCTCCCGTAAGGTTAGTCGAGGTTCTGAAAAAACTTAAAAATACTAAATATTTTACATTGCTTTATCTGGGGATTTGTTATAGAAGTGCCTATGTCAGATTTTCGTAATTTTATTTATTTATCAGAAATTGTAATAAAGTTTTCCTCGTTTTAATGCTATAATTGCCTATGTTAACCCCTCAAGAAATGTAAATTTGAGGCCTAAAAGGAAAAAAAAAAAAAGTTACCCCTTTTTCCACCCCTAAAAATCGACAAGCAATTGCTTTTACTGAATAATTCACATATTTGACATAGGTACTTCTACCGCTAACCCCCGGATATATTTTGCCGCAGTGATTTGAATTCTTACGTTTTTTTAAATAAAAAAATATGCAGATTTTATTTAACGACAGTATTTTTGTTAAAGACAACGCTAAAACGCGCCGAAAATAAACGGGAACTATTTCCCTTAAAAAATATATTGAGTTACTGAATTCATTATTTTTCTTGAATATATTGCCCCCAATTTTTCGGAGCTAATTAAATTCAGTTTGTTCCCATGAAAGTCACCCCTTTTTGACCACTATCGATTAAAACAGGTTTTCGAATTCTTTTCCGAAATAAGAATATCCATTTTGTGATTTATTTGTACATTTTTCATACGATTTTACAATGAACTAAAAGTTGTATAGAGCATGAAATAAATGGTTTGCAAGAAGTTTATATTTTCAACAGCTTATGTAATGATTGTGGAAGAACTGACACGGAAACATCAGCGGTGCGGTCTTTGGGCTTCGCTTCACGAGCGAATAATCCGGAGCGAGCTGCAGGCGGAAGTGGGTAGCGCTGAGAACCACACCAAATGCCTTTGCAATGGGATATTACCCGGAACTTTCATAAACATATGATAATTTAAATAACAATTTTCAAAATACTCTCAACATTTTTTTTAATTGTGCGCTGTCAACAGTACTGAAGATTGTTATTTTTTTTCTAGTTATAAGAAAAGAGATTTTTCGCTTATATACCTAATTACAATATTTGGGAAAGACATTTGTAAAGTGATCTTCTGCTAAAATTATTTATGTTTGTACAAAAAAATTGTTTCCTTAGATTCTAAGAAAGCCAATGAAATAACGTAGAGAGGCGGATTTCCCCAAAATAAAATAAATCTATCAATAATATATTATAATAGATTCATACAGCCCTTCAGTAACACGTAATTTGAGCCAATTCTACTTTCTCTACATTTTATTGTGAAAGTTCGTGAACGTTAACAGCATTTCCTGTAATCGTATTTTGCAATTATTTTTCACCGTACATTGTCTATCGCGCTGCCCTATATAACTATTCCATGGGATGTGGCGTGATCTCATGTTGTAAATTTCGTGCATTAACGACAACAACCGTTGACGTAATAATATTTATGTGCCAAGGCTGGGAATCGATAGGTAGATAGAGAGACTTCCGTTGCCTGCTTCACAGGCGGCTGCAGTTTGGTCAATATGTTTTTCCGTCGGCGTTCGGTGCAACGTCGACTCACCACGCCAGCGCTGCATGAAGGTCTGGCCACACGCAAAAGTACATCAAATGGCCACATCCATCGACATATAATCGTATAGTGTAATATACAAATAATAAGTAATATACAAAGGGACTTTGAGTTTTGGAAAAACTAAAAATCAAATTTTCAATCAATCAAAACACGATAAAATGCCACACATGTGCACACGTGTGCATTCAATTTACGGGCACAATTGCAATTGATTTTTGAGGGGTAAGAAATCCTTCTTGTGAATTTTCATCCATGGTGGAACCAGTTGCAGTGGCCTGTGTAGCAGCACTGTTATGTTGGGAGTGAACCTTTCTATATACGAGTGTATATATAAAATACGATTAGAGGAAATGCCGTTAACGTTCACGAACTTTCACAAAAAAATGTAAAGAAAGTAGAATTGGTTAAAATTACGTGCTTCTGAAAGGCTGTATGAATCTTTCGATTAAAATATATATATATATACATATCTGAGTGCGCTAGGAAGAGCGGTGAGTCAATAAACGCAGATGCTCAGGAGAACCAGAACAAAATTTAGAAATTTTAGGAAAAAATAGGAAATAATAGCACAGTACTTATTTTCTGAAACATCTTATTTTTCCTTGATAGATATGTATATAAGCAACAATTCTGAAAAAATAACCCAAAACATGATTTTTGTGACTCATTCCGTTCTTCCTTGCACACACAGATATAATAGACCGGTTAGTAACTGAGTGAACAAATGCGTTGGGTTTCCACCCAGGCACTTTGGGTTTAATTCCTTGCTTGCTAAGTCCTCCTTCATAGCACAAGCAACATTTAAGCTAATAATGATAGTCGTAGGAGTTTTTCTATTATTGTCAGGCTATTTGTAACCCGGGAATGTTTTACTTCCTATAACTCTGCTTTCAGAGAAGAAAGGAGTATATTTGATGATATAGGATGGCAGGGTGGTTTCGATATCAGTTGAAATAATACCAGTATTGCAAAGTCTGTTAAGTCGGTTCATAATAAAAAGATGAATAATTGTTTTACTTTTCAAACTACGTTTCTCTAATAAAGATGTTCCCGATAGTTAAAATAATTAATTTAGTCAAATTAAAACCAAATTAAGGTTATAAAAAAAACGCTAAGCGCTGGAGAGTTTCATAAAATGTGACATTGTTGAAAAGAGTACTTTAGAATTGTTTGTATGGGGACTAAAATAATCGGATGTGCAAACGTGAACGAAATATTTAGTCAACGCTTCAAACTAACTAACTAACTAACCATCACGCCGTTTCCCCGCAAGGGTAGGCGGAGAGGACGGACCGCCATACAACTCTGTCTTGGCACACACTTCTTGCTTCATTTACATTCATACATCGTCTCATACATACTCTTCTGTTATTCTGACTCTTCACACGACCCGATTCTAGTATTTGATTTACTTGATCGTGCCATGTCTTTCGTCCTCGACTTCTTCTTCCATTCACTTTCGCATCATATATTCTTTTCACACTCCTTTCTTCGTTCATTCGCTCTACATGCCCAAACCATCTAAGCGTCCCTTTCTTAATCCTATCCATTACGCTCACATCAGCCTTGCATTCTTTCCGGATATCCACATTTGTAATACGGTCATACATGGTTTTACCGCACATCCGTCTCAAAGATCTCATTTTCACAGCATTCAGTCTACTTTCATCCTTCCTCTGCCAGTTCCATGCCTCACTGCCATACATCAGGGTTGGTATAAGCACTCCATTGTGGACTGCTAGCTTCGCTTCTTTGGACAATTTCTTATTTGCCCCAACAGCGTTCAGTCCTCCATTAATGGAGTTTCCTGCATTCACCCCTCTTTCAATATCCTTATCAGCCTTTCCGTCTCTTGTAAACATACTTCCTAAATACACGAACTCATCCACTTGCTCCAAGTATTCATCATTCACAACTATATTGCACGCTGTTCTCGTACTCTCTCTTTCAAACACCATCACTTTGGACTTACTTACATTCATCATCAACTCATTTTGCATACATACTTGGTTCATCCTAGACACGAGAAACTGTAGATCTTCCAACGCTTCACTTTGCTATTATTTTTAAAGTTTATCATATTACATACATTAGCCGACGTGACTGTGGTTAGTATTTGTAAAAAAAATTAGTAGGTACCTATTCACGAAATGGAATTTGATTTATCAGTGGTTTTTTTATCAAAAAAAAAAACTTATTGACCATCACGAACGCTGTGGAGCGCACAAGATAGAGCGCCGCACAACTCTGATTCATCCACATTCATACACCGCCCTACACATACTTTATTTATTTATTCCAACTGATGGTTTGACATAAGCAAAGTATTTTATTTACACGAGCATCCCTGACTTATTCTTCCATCGACGGTATTGTCTTATATTTCGTGCGTCAGCCAAAGATGGTTTTACCACGCATAAACCGGAGTTTTGTTATGAACCCTAATTAAATTAAATTATTGGTACTGTAAACAGACATAATATCGTAGATATGAGATTCCTGAGGTCTTTGAAAACTAAAACAATTATTCGTCTTTTTGTGATGAACCGACATAACAGACTTTACAATACTGGTATTATTTCAACTGATATAGAAACCACCCTGCTATCCTATATCATCATATGTACTCCTTTCTTCTCTGAAAGCATCCTTTTCCACTTATTTTAAGTTGGTTATCGCAGTCTCACCACGTTCCTTCAGCGATCGATTTCAATTACATTCAATGTACCATCTTCCGTCTACTATTCTTGGTCTTGCATGACATTTTTTAAAGATGTTCAGAAAAAAAATAAGTAGAGTTGGAGAGCCAGTTTAATGAGGGAACAAAAACAGAGGTGAATAAATTTGATTGCTTGCGTAGGTTTCTCAAGAAAATATCTCAGGCGTTCTTTTTTATAATTCCTCTTGGACTCAAAGCTTACGACAGTTTTGAAATTTTTAATTATATGGGGTAATAAATTTTGTCTTAAGCCTAAAAATACAAAAAACTTTCCTTAGGACTAAGGCATTGTAGTATTTTAAGCCGTACAAAGCAAACATTTTTTCTTTTCAACGCAACAAAGATTTTAAGTTTTAATATACTCACGCAAATACACTATTGATCTGCTCAAGATGTCAAAAAAAAAAATTAAAAGATATTCTTATGATATGTTTAAGATCGCTTAGATTTGTTTTGTTTAAGTCCCAAATGCTCCCAACCGTTTGGAGCTAGTAGGATTATGGCATTCCTAATTAGGGTATGTTGTGAGGCCAAATTTAGTGGGGAGTGGAAGGGGATTGGAATGAAGAAGGTGGGGAAATACCCAGCTATTCACAAAACACGGATATAGAAGTAATTTTAAGCAACGTTTCGATTCCGAATTGTGGTTTTTTACCAGGGTGATACTGAGATTATCTACCACTCGGGAAAGAAAATATGCCATATATTATTTTTGATTAATTAATTGTGAAAGGACATCAATTTGAACCTGCCGACTCTTGATTCATAGTCGAGGATCTCAACAGACCACGGAGGCTAAGATTAACATAATTATATCGATTTTATTAAAATTATATCGATTTTTGGGCCGTAGTAGCGTCTTTTAGGTTCTATGTGTGAAATGCAGCCATAAATGAAAACAATGTTGCAATTAAATAACTCATCAAATATCTCCTTTCTTACACTATTTTCCTTCTGATTTATTATATTGTGCTTACTAAGACCTTCACTACCTTTCCATTCTTTCATTCGTGACGGATAATCTCATAAATCAAAACCTTTTCCTACCATGACAGATAGCGACATCTGTTCATGTGTTTTTAACTTTTCTCGATATTTTAAAACGATCCTTTTAATCTACGCGAGTAGCTAAGTATATTTAAGGATATGTGAAAACAGTTTTAGTAGAAGAAATACATATTCTTGATTGTTAGTGATTATTTAAAAAAAAACAATTTAATAATAATAATAATAAAATTTTATTCTAGAAGGTATGCAGGAATAGTTCAATGCAATACCTTCCATAATTGATAATAATACAAAGTAAAAATAATAATAAAATACAAGTTGTGATACACACGATAATAAATTAAAAAATAAGAAAAAACATAAATTCGTAAGAAAAGAAAAAAATAGTGAATATCATTTCAATAGAGCGTGCCTAAAGGTAGTCTCCGCATCATCTGCGTCCATCGCTCGCGAGAAAAGAGCTAAGCCATTCAGATGCAGCCACGACAATGACGTTGGTGGAATTCCGTGTCCTCCCCCAGAAGCTGGCTAGTTGTCAAATATGAAATTGTTTTTTTATATTTTACCAAATTTCTGTTATATTGATTGACTAAGTTGTTTGCGATAAACATGATTAATAAAGTTGCATATTTTAAACACCACTAGAAAATTAAAACTATATGGCGAAGAATCTATTCAATCAATTCTATTACGATTTTTATTTTTGGTTTTTTCGTTAGTAAAATGAGTGTTAGATGAACCTGATAAGTAACAACTAGAAAAAGTATTAAATACCCACATCGTACCGAATTACATGTGTTTAATATAGTTGTCAGACGGCCTCCATGGTCGAGTGGTAAAACGCTTAGCTACGAATCCAAAAGTCGCAGGCTCAAACCCGGCGTGCGCCAATAACTTGTATTTAATCAATATGTGACAAAACACATTTAATTCATATGAAAAAAGTATATTTGCGGCACGTTCAAGAATGGTAGATACTCTAAATATTGTCTTTCAGCGACCACCGTTCAGAATCGAAACGTTGATTAAAATGGCTTTAGCCGTGTTTGGTGACCAGATCTGAATAGCCAGTTACTTCCCAACCTCCCTTCCCCATATCTTTCCCCTCCCCTATACCTTCAGCCTTGCAACATACCCCGATTGGGGATGCAATATTCTCACTGGCTCTAAACGGTTGGGAGCATTTGAGACTCTTGGGCGGTATTCACTATAAAAAAAAAATCGTAGAAGAAGTTTTCATATTTTCCAACGGCTCTTTTTGTGTCATTCATTTGACACAAATATTCGATCAAACCATTTTTGTCATTCGATACATTAACCCCACAAACATCAATACCTTAACTTCCACACATCAATCTAGCATTCCCCAGACGACCGACATTTGTTTCAGTAGCCACCATTCTCAAGGTCACTCATTCAAGTCTTCGTATTTTATATCTGCCTTCCATCGCTCCGCCGTTCCAAAGGTCAGGAATCCTCCGCACGCCCGAGTGGGCTGCCGACTGACTGGGCTCACTAAGCGTCCGCCGCACAATGGGTCAGGAGACGAGTTATTTAAATTTACCAGAAACACTTTTGTGTTTAACCACCAAATAACACAGTAAGAAGTGAAGCAAAATTTTGCATTCTTATTTAGTTGACAGAAACAGCGCTCATGCCACTGTTTTTTTCTATCCCACGCACTCTAAAAGAGCAAGTTACTGTTTGGAACGGCTTACTTTTGCAAGTGCCCAAAGGAAGAACTAAAGAATGATGAAACTAGAAGATTTTTCGAATTCATAAAATCTACACTAGCAACGTCACCGACTGCAAAGCTAATCGTGTAACGCTGTACTTTGCTTTAATTCAACCGTAGTTTCGGCGTTCACTTAAAGCTGCTATTACGTTATTTGCAGTGGCGGCTCGTGACTTTTTAGTGTGCTAGAGTGGTAAGATTGAAAAAAACGTCATCATTGATGTTGTTGTAGCAGAATTTTTTTTTTTTCGAATTTTCAACTTTTTGTATGAAGATATTTCAGAAATCCGTTCAGTGCACACCAAAACTGAAAAATCCTGAAAATCTTCATACAAAAAATAAAATCTTGCAAAAAAAAAAAAATTGTTTTCGGCTACAACAACACTGACAATGCCGTATTTTTCAATCTCAGCACTCTAGCACTCTAAAAACTCACGAGCCGCCACTGGTTATTTGTGGTATAATATACTATTATATATCGAATTTTAGACAAAAGTGCCACATTATGCCATAGTTACGGCAGTAACAAAACACGATTCTAAGTTTGTTTGATATTTAATTCATTTAACTTTTACTAAAAAGTACTAGTTTGGTACCTTAACAAATCATTGTAAATTCATCACATTTGAAAGCTTTTTAAATATTTTATATAATATCAAAAAAGTTAAAATTTTGGAAACGAGTAATGTATCTTTTTTTTCAACTCAAATATTCGTTTTTATTATGTCCAAAGCGGCGATACAAATCACGACGGCTTTTATTCTTCCTGTCCGTGGGGACGTGGCTTAGGTAGTTGGCAGGGTGGCTTGCGGCTTTGTTTTCCTGCAAGATGTACTCTACTTTACGAACTTTCTTTAGTGATTCAGCGAAAGTATTTATTGTATCTCTGGGTACTCGATCTTGTACCTCTACCTGTAAGAGTCCGAATAGCATATCTATCTCAACTCTCATATCCTTAAATTTACTAGAAGAATCTCAACATAATCTGTTTCTCAACGAATCACCTTTAGATATACACATTTTAACCAACTCCTGTTCTGTATGACAAATTCAGAAAGTCCATTTTTAATTTCGCTCCTATGCCCTAAAATTGAAAAAATAAATAAATTATAATTACGGTTTTATGTTAATAAGAGTGTCTTTCTGATGGGACCTGCAAGGTAAGTATGTTCCAGTATATTTTCTTTTTAACTAAGAATCAACTAGAAAATAAGATCTGTACAGTGCCCTTGAGGTGATTTTTTACAAAAACGGCGCTATAAAAATCATCGAAATATTATTATTATTATTACAAAATAACTATCACAATGTTTTCGGATATTCATTTAAGAAGATTTTAAAAATGTAGGAAATTATAAACACCAGACAAGGCCTCTTCCTGTATTAGGGGGGGTTGAAAGGATAAATATTTGATTATAATTTCAGGCGATTTGGCAATCTTGCCCACTGTGCGACCGGCGGCGGGGAATCCCGTGATATTTGGTCATATTTTCTCAAAAGGAGAAATTGTATTTCAAACGTCGCCGTCTTTAGCGGGCTCATGTAATAAGTCTTCGTATCGATTGCGAGTAAAATTCAGAGCCCATTTCGTAAAAGTTTTATCATTATTAATGTACTCAGTCCGATTTTTTTTCAAAATTGGATGCGATCAGAAACTAAATTTCAATTTAAGAAAAATGCCTCTTTTTTGATTTCCGTTGAACATTTAACAAACTAATATATGAGAAAGCCATAGTTGTACATGTTTGTAAGGTTCATAAGGTAGGATTGACGACCTTCATTCGTAAAATCTTTGGGCCTGGGCCTACAGATTGCTAGTTGTAAACAAGGGTCCATTGTAAATTTAACATTTGAAAAGTTTAATATTCCTTCCGTAGACTTGGGAACAATGAATCGCTGTTCCTCAATCATCACTCTATTAATTATGGGTATCATTTTCCACTGTCCAGAATGTCGAGACTAATTAACTCAAGTTATGGTCTTGAAATTTTTGGTACCAGTCTAAATGATTTTTGTCATTCTTTACAACTCTACCAAAACCTTGTACAGGCTTTGGTTTGAATGTTTTATTAAAAGTATTTTTTTTTTCCTATCTTTGTCATTGCTACATTAAAATATTATGTATGTGCTTTTTTTTCTCTGTTCCACTTTTTCCCATTTCGTTTTGTATTTTTTGTAATTGGGCAATAATCCGTATATAAAAATAAATAAATAAATCTAAGGTAATTTTCTATATCCTCAATTTTATCAGTGTTGCCCTGCAGATACACAACCATTCAGAATTGAAACGGAACCTTAAAAACTAAAACTGTTTATTGTAAATGTATAGAAATTTTACTCTATTACTTTATAAAATAATTATTTTCCAAACCACTGTACCCATATTTAAAAGAGTACTTTAGTTTTAATTCATGAGTAACAATATTTGTTTATTTAATTTATTTGTTTAACATATTAGACTGCTGCTATCCATTTCACAACAAACATTGATTGTCGTTATTGAAATTTAAAAATAATAAACGCCCGGATTGCCGCAATATGAAAAAAGCATTTTTGTTTACCAGATTTCAGCAGTCAGATAGGTAAATCACAACTCTCAACCTTAATAGTACCCATTTCGTTATTTCATTTTAAAATAGTTTCGTATTTTCTCACAAAATTTTTCAAATCGAAGATGTCATAGTCCCACTGCTTCTGAAAAACAGATGGATCAGTGGTTATACGAGTATTTAGGGAGAAATTATTGAATTAATTCATTGAAAACCAGACTTTTAGTTTTTATCATTGGTGTAAAATAAAATTCGCTTAATAGAACTGAAAGTAATCTGAACAAATATTATTTTTCAGTTTTACAGAAGTTATATTTTTATGAGCAGTTCATAGAAGAAGATTGACGATTAATTGTTATTTGTGCTTACCTATTTAAAAAATGTTCGATAAAAAGAGAAAAATGGCCGCCCTCAAAACGTGAAAGCGTATGCGTGTTGAAAAAGGAGGCATACACAATATCGTTCCAACTTTTGTATAAAACAACCTGCTGTGTATAGTGTTCTATTGTTTATTGTTCGTGTGCGACTTTTTTTTCATTTTCTGATCGATTTAACCGAAAAGGCAAAATAACCAGGCAATAAACATTCAGGTTGCGTTTTCGCTACACAAACCATGTTGCCTTTATGGATTTGCTACGCTTTTTCAAAGGTCGTTCATTAGCTCTAAACGATATTTCATAACGATTCGTGTAACGCCCGCCAGCGGCCGCACTGTTCACAAGTCGGCAGTCGGCAGTCGGCTCGATAGCATTCAAATATACCCCGGCCAAAATTTCGCCAAACGCCGTGTTATTTGAATTCCGATATAGATTTCTGGGAGTCATTCTTATCTGTTTGAAGCTCAAAAAGCTTAGAATTATCATCTCACATTGACAGTGCTTAATTTATTAATTAATTTATGTATTTAACAACGCCATGTGATATTAAAAAAAATCTGAATTCATATTTTTTTCCCATTTCACATAGTTTTTTAAGTTTTAGCCACTAATAATATAGGCACATACACGTATCATGATTCTGTCCCAATATTACTGTTACCCATAGAAGTTTTGAATTTCTTGAATGTTAGGTTAGGCTCAAAAATGGCCTAGCAGCGAACATTGGTTAAACGTGTATTCAATAATTTTATTTATGTAGCATTATTGTAGCTCACACCGAGGCTGGCATATGAGCACGTGAGCGGCGAGAACACGCTACCGGCGGTGGACCTGCACACGTAGCAACATGTTGTATTATGTACAAGCCACGCAAACAGATTCCCACGCAAACGATTGAATATTGAACAAACAAGTCTCGCGTTATTTTACGATTGCTTCTTAAGGGAATATTGAGCGTGCGAAGCGGGCTAATTACAAAAAACTTCAATTCTTCAAAAATACCTAAAAAAATAATACTAGGACATATATTACAGTAAATTTGTCATCTTTGTGTGTGGGTGGGTCCGTTTTAAAAATCACAGCTACTGAAATGTCATAGAAAAAAAACGTTAAGTTTCATCAGTGTCAATTTAGAATAATATATTTAATGATTTGTTAGTACCTAATAATAATCGAAACCTAATGCGGAGGGACTCTATAAAAATCTCTTCAACACCATGTACAAAGAAGAATTATTTATCATCGGCGATATAACCTTTGGGGAGTCCTGGCTGCCTTCTATAAAAGCATACACTTCCACAGGCTCCTGTTGTTTCCTTCTAGATGCAGTGTTACCTCAACCATGTCATATTTCCTGCTCAGTGTAGTCGTCTCAGATTTATAAACTTTTCCATTGATGATTTTTCAAACAGTTATAATAGGTCACGACTGTACCTCCTCCACATAATAACACTTTACTGCATTAATTTTTCTTCTTAAGATTACCTTCAAATAATATTCAATGTATGTTTGCTTTTATTTGTGATTAATCTGCCCTTAGTCGAAGCCTTGTGTTAATCTGGTGATTGTTATAATATAAATATTGGATTTATTCGAAACGTGTCTCGGTTTGAAATATCTTCGGATAACATAGTTGCGTCTGTCGGCCAAAGTGATCCTTCTAACAAATATAATTCCCTTTCAAACAAATACTAAAAGGTAAATAAAAGTACTAACTGATGCAAAATCGCAAAAAAACAAATAATGTAATATATAGCGTATTGGCTTCATTCGTTCTAAGGCCCACTTACTAAGAAATCTATCTTCTCAATCGCAATATATGCATCTTTCTGGGCAGGTTCCGATCTAGCCTATATTTGAATTTTCGAGTAAATGCACGGATTTATGGTAGATGGATTCTGCGGTTTGTACTTGGAATTTTATTTTTTAAAATGTAATTGTCACTAACATTTCATAAAGTTGTCTACATTTTACAACTTGCGTATTATTACTACTGTTATTACTGTGACTAGGTTATTGTTAAGAAAATACATTTTACCATGGTTTATAATCTGTAGAATGAATAATTATCCAATTAAAACTAACAGTATTCTGAATATTGGCTGAACTATTAACTTAGTCGAAATTTGAAAAATGTACAAACGTACACAAGGAATATAATCACAATAATATCAATAAATAACTAATAATAATTAACACACATATATTTTTAACATTATTACCCAAGGTGAAATATTTATTTGTAATTGAAAGCTATACGCATACGATGTAAATGAAGGAATGTTGTTTAACTGAATTCGGAGAGACTAACAGCTGTTTCGCTTAAAATGAACATAGCGTTAAAAATAGTGCAGTCAATAGCTCAGCTAAAAAGATGTAAAGATTTTCACACTTTTATCGAAAATTGAATTGGTTGAAAAAATAAGGAAATTTTGATCGCTCTTTATTATTTTCCCCAGGAAGTAGGAACATTCCGGTACCATGGTGGTCGATTTTAGATTTTCAGCAAATCTTAACAGAGTATTGTCTGAAACTTGGTCTTCTTCCAAAAAAATACGGAAACCTTTTATGGTCCGGAAAACATACCCTAAGCGTTTATGTCTTTGTGTAATTTACTCGTCTCTTATTCAAATGATCTTATCGAAACCGTTCATGAATTTTGAAGGTTTATTTAAATATCAATAAAATTATTAGACATATTGAAAATTAGAGGAATACGGCATTAGACTCTTGTGTTGAAAAATCAATACAATAACTAATAAAAGTTTAAAAGTGCTTGACTTTATCTTCCAAAATGCCATTGAATTTAGAAATATTTCAAAATTAAAAATCTTTTACTCTTCATTAGTTCGAAGTGAAGTTAAATATAATTCTTCTGTCTGGTCTCCTCACTTTAAAATCTACTTTGTTTTCATTGAAAAAAATACATCAACTAAAAACTCGGTCTCCCGATATAAACGATGAATTACAATTACCTAATGAAATAATTAAAATTATCAAAACTCTCTGACAGAAGGATTATTTCCAATTTGACTTTTTATTTAAAAAATGTTTATGCTATTATAGACAAACCCGATTGACTTAGTTTAATTAACTTCCATATAAGAGGTGTATAGAAGCAAATACAGCAATCTCCAAAATGTCGAAAAAAAGGGCGAGAGTGCAGTTCCTTAGAGATTAAAATTTTGAACCTAATAAATTCAAAAGTTAGTTGAAAACTTAGCTTTCTCCTATCAAAAACCGCATTTGAAAATATATATTAAAAGCAAAGACAGCAATCTCCGTGTTCTTTTAAAAGCAAACACAGTAATCTCCATTTCAACCAATCAAATTCAAGGGAAGTGTCACGTAGCTATATGGCCGTTAATACTAAAATGGCAGTTGACGTTGATTTTTCTCAGAGTTCTTTTGACGTTTTAAAGCAGTGGTCCCCAACCCATGGGCCGCGGCCCGGTACCGGTCCGTGGACCAAATGGTACTGGGCCGCGCAAAAACATTTGAAAAAAATCTACATTCAATGTGCTCCCCGCTCCCCCTTCCTCCTCACTCAGCGGGCCGCGGTCAAATTATCAAACGTTGACCGGTCCGCGGCGACAAAAAGGTTGGGGTGCACTGTTTTAAAGTATGTAAAGGTGTGTTCCGATCAAATATTGTTAAAAATTATTGAAGTAGGGTTGTCACCCGACCCCAGTGTCATAAAAAAACACCCTCAAACCTAATGTTAGTTCAGAAAATTTGAAACAAAAAAATGTTGATAAAATCAACATTTTGACATCGATGAAAAACCATCATAACTACATTTTTAAGTCTATTATTTTTTTAAGATATTCCGCCAAGTATTTGTCAAATGCGCCAACATGCGCTCATAACAAAAAATCTTTTAGATGCGCTAATTTCAGCATGTGTTTCATGTGGCATTTTATGCTTCGCAACAAAAACCTATCCAAGATGCTTTTTTACTAAAATATTGTACCCCAGCTAGTACTAAACGTCAACGAGCTTTAAAAAATATAAATAAAATAAATATATATTCCACCAAATTTCACATGAAGTCTGCTACGTGATCTTTTAATCGGATTATCAAAAAACATTCCTTAATGTGTTGGAAATAACTAAATACAGAATATAGTATGTTATAAAAAATCCACGACAAAAATGAAATCCCCACTGAGAAACGTGGCGGCGATCACGTATTGGAAAAATTTGCATCACGGAAAATCAATTTGCAGCGAGCCGCATTACTGCCGTGAACATTCTGCAATAGCATGAATTTGTTCAAAATCTTAAAAAAGTTTTTTTTTCAATTACTCCTTATTGACTTATGATGGTATTGTTTGAAGCCAATTGACTCAAAACAAAGATGGCGTTTTTAAAAATGTTGGTAGCAAACACAGCTATCTCCAACGGTTGGGAGCAAAAGCAGCAATCTCCAAATTTAAAAGTTATTTATCTTTTTTATATACTTGCGTTAAACAAAATTCTTGAATGCGAATAATCCCAGATATCAAAATACTCTTTTCAGCTTCTGATGAAATCCCATTGAATATTTACAAGTTTTTGCCATTTCCTCAAAAACACAATAGTGGGAGATTGCTGCCTTTGCTTCTGAACCCCTATTAAAGTAAACTACTCGGTCCAAAATTATTTTCAAGTGTAACGTCAGGACTGAGTCATTTAGATATTCGATTGTACCTACGAGTAGATTGCGTGCAGTGGGAAATTACTTCGCAAAAACAGTAGATATATTCAACTGCACTGAATCTAGTTACAAGAAGGCTATAATAGCATACCTCTTCCAAAAATACTAATGTTAATTTATTACATTATAACATTCTCTAGGAACATAGTTATGTTTTTGTGTGCTAATCATGAGCTCCATGCTACTTCTCTATTAATATTATTGTATATTATCTATTGTACAATTATGTAAAAGCCCATAAGGACAGTTATAATAAAATAAATAAGTAAATAACCTCTACTCCTCTCTCATAAACCTCGTACGTCACGAAAAGAAATGTTAAACCGTAGCCAGCGGATAGACGATAGGTACAAAACAAACGCTAGTTCCAATTTTAAAACATAATCAATGAAACCGAAAATAGACATGCACCCAGTGTGGTGGTCGAGAGTTTATGAATAACAGTTTTAATTATCAAAATAACTAAATTTATCAATATTTCATTGATAGTATTATTAAAACATTTGTTTCAAATATGCCGACCTCCATGGAATCGTAGATCCGTGCGGTGGCGCTCGGAATCCATCCGATATCATTCGCTATTCACTGGTTCTGCTTGTAGGTCAGCGCCGCCGTAATTCGGATTCCCCTCAGGTTCTCGTTATTCCTTCGCCGGGTGTTCTGGCCGCTTTCTCGCCTTTTCAGGCTCCTTGGCTCAGAACTTTTTCATTCCACCTGGCCTTTACAGTCAACATACTACTCATACACATCCCGGGAGGATTTCACATGACACACTTATGTTTGAATCCTGAACCCTTAAAATAAAGCACACTTTAAGAAAGTTTTATATTAACATATTAAAAACCTGATACAAAAAAAAGTAATTTATTTTCAAAATTGATTAAGAGGCTTTGTGTCCCTAACCATTTGGGAATCTTTCATTTTCAGGTGAAGGACTTATCTCTCTAAGTTTCGGATTAGTGACATAAAAACTCACAAATTAAAAGAAAATGTCATGAATGTACGAGGGGTACGAATACAAATTTAAAAAAAAAAACTGTATGGTTTCTGAAAACAATCGCTTTTTCTTCACATTTAAATTTTTTTTTATTTATCCTTTAATGTCCTGAAAAATGATTGGTGTTACTTACTGAAGTACATTAACGTGAGCAAAGAATAAATTGTTATTTATCTAATCACTATTACAATTTCCAATGGTAAAGGTACTTAATAACGAGGTATAAAAGGAATGGTATTGCTTTCGAATAATGTACATTGTGCAAAAATCTTTTATTTTTTCTTCGGGCAGGTTATGGTATATGTTATCATATTATATTTTTGCTAAAGCTGGCCCACAATTATTTACATGAGGTGCTCTGCGTTAGCATTAAAGTGTCCTGAACGACTCGTCAAAGTTATATTTAAAACATATTGTGTAAGGATCGTCTTTTCGGTACTGAATCCGTTTAATTTTCAGCCCGAGTCTATTTTCATACTAAACCAAAATCTATAAAATGCTTTTGGTTTATTTCGATAAAACCATAATTATAATTCGCCATCTGTAAGGCGGTGTACCATCCAGCTGGATGGAAAATGTCATTTTTTATTTTTTTTTAGATTCTGGTATGCGCGGAGCCACATTCCATCTGTGAATGTCCAGATTCGAACATCTGATTTAGTATTAGAATGTGTAATTTGTTTACTGTATAGCTACATACATTTGGCTGACATGTTATCGTTTTGGTTCTGACTTCCAGAGGTATCCGAGAAAAAATGTAATTCTTTACATCGGAATTGGTTTACCATACACGAAATTGTAAATGCAAGAAGAAATTTAAATGGAACCCTCCTTCGTCCTGCGTATAGCAAGATACCATTTTATTCACATTATAAACCGTTAAGTTGTTTACGGCTGATTATCTCCAGTAAAACAGAGCCTTCGCATTTGTCTTTGTACAGCAACATACCGCTTTCAAGTCAAACCCTACCAAGTGACATTTTTCTTTAATTTCTCAAAGCTTGAGTTTTATATTGTTTTTCATAAGCTGGGCTAAATCTTTTAATAGTAAGTGTTCATTTTGTTCAAGTTTATTTAATATTTTTTCTTCCTCACTCATGATGATAGAATTTATAAAATATTTTGCAAATATCATTACGCGGCACAATTAAATGACAAGTCAAAATATACATATAATATATTTTTTAAATCGAAGCCGATAGGTGCGATCGAAAATGTAAGTTTTTTCTAAATATTTTGAACCAGTTTAAAATACTTCTGAATAATGTTGAAACCTTGTATTATTGGGTGATATCTTATTACTTACTCGATTTCTTTAAGCGTTCCTTTTTCCTGTCTCAACAATCTTCCTTCTCCTTGATTTTTTTTTAACGGGACTAAAAAGAACAAGAGAAGTGTAAAAAATATGACGAGAAAGTAAATGGTAGAAGAAGTCGGAGACGCCAGAAGAAGACATGGCACGACCAAATTATTCAAATACTTGATTCGGGCCATGCCAAGAGTTAGAATAACAGATGAGTGCAACTCGGCCCTCGATGATCAAGGTGCTATCCCGCCGTCGGTTCCTCACTGCGGATTCTTTATGAAAAAGCTGAGGATCCGGCATCGGAATGTACTCCACGTCTAACGAGGACTACAAGTTAATAAAGCTAGTGGGCTTGACGGAGTACCTGCACCGGTATTGCAGAGGTGTGCTGCAGAAATCGCTCCAATTTTGACAAAGCTCTTCAAAATGTCCCTAAAATGTGGATCTGTGCCCTCTGGTTGGAAAAAAGCGGTCATTCATCCTATTCCCAAAAATAATGACCAATCCAACCCGGCCAACTACCGACCCATAGCGATCCCATCGATTCTATCCAAGGTGATGGAACGTGTGATCAACGACAAGCTGCTCACATACCTCGAGGAGAACAAAATAATTAACGACCGTTGATACGGATTTTGGCGGAACCGGTCCTGCGGTAATCTTTTCACGTATGTGACGCATGCTTGGGGGCAGTGCTTGGAATGTTTCGGAGAGACCCAAACGGATGCACTGGACATTTCTAAAGCCTTTGACCGGGTTTGACACCGAGAACTTGTCAACAAACTGCCATCTTGCGGACTTCCCGCATTCTTGTGTACGTGGATTGCCAATTTCTTGAGGGAGATGATTCAGACGGCTCTTGGCGGTATCACCTATTCCTCTCATTTAATTAATGCCGGCTTCCCACAGGGATCGGTTCTGTCTCCAACTTTATTGTTGTTGCACATCAACGACCTTTTGTCATGTGCACCAATACATTGTTACGCGGATGACAGTACAGTTCATAGTGGTTTATTGTTTGACAAGTTCTCAAAGGGCACAGAAAAAAAACGGCTCGGAAGGTTTTGAAGCAGAGAATGGACGATTACCTCGAGAGAATCTCCTCCTGGGGTAAGAATAATCTCGTCGAATTTAATGTTTCAAAGACCCAATCATGTCTGATTACGACTAAAAGGGATCCAAATGACAATCAAGTTTCCTCCAACGGAAGTAATCTTCACAACAAACCTTCCATTGAAATGCCTGGTGTAATCTTAAGTGACCAGTTAAAGCACCGGGGCTCCATCGAAGCCAGAGTAAAGTTAGCCTCTCAGAAGTTGGGCGTGTTGTACAGGGCCCGCAGATACTTCAATAGTAAACAACTGCTGACCCTGTACAAATCGCAAGTACGCCTCAGTGTTGAATTTGGCAGCCACCTTTGGTCTGGAGCCCCTAAATACCCGAAAAGGACCCTTGACTCTATGCAGAAACGGGCGGTCCGTTTGATAGATTCTCCTATATTAACAAACGGATTGCAAACTTCGGAGCACAGACGTCAGGTGGGAATGCTGTTCTTGTTCTACAGGTATTTCAATGGAAGATGCTCCGAGGAACTTGCGTCATTGATCCCTTTGGCACCGGTGCATAGTCGGAAAACTCGCTAAACGCGCGCCCAACATTTGTACACGGTTGACGTTCAATACATGAGAACGGGTCGCTTTTACGACTCGTTCTTATGTTCAACAGCTCGGCTATGGAACGATTTGCCGGCCTCTGTGATTTCTCCCCCCTTCAACATGAGTCTCTTCAAGACCCAAGTTCACTCCTTCCTTTCCTCAAAAAGACCCTCCACACAGCATCCCCAAATATGACATAAGCCCTAAGGGAAATTATTTCCCTCAAGACCTCCTATGTAAAGTTATTGTAAAAAAAAAGAAGATGTATGAAGCAAAGATTATGTGCCAAGACAGAGTTGTATGGCGGTCCATCCCCTCTGCCAACCCATGCGGCGCAGCGGCAAAATGGTTAGTTTAAAATGAACGAGATTGACAGTTATTTGTTGATTGTTTAACAGAGCTGCGCGCGGGCAGCATATACGAGTATGTTAGAGACACAAAGACCTATCAGGTGATATGTCTTTGTAGATCTAATTTTATTTTGTGATTTGTAGTATTGTGCAACCATATCTCGCAAATTAGAGTATTTATGAGATAGAGCTTTATTTCCCTAAAACATATAATTGCGGCATTATCAAAACCGAACTTAACTCAAAACACGCATTTTTGTAGTTAGGCCCCTGTGGTCCTAAGACCCGTCCACACAGTAGGTCCTGAGGGAAATAATTTCCCTTAGGGCCTATGTAATCTTTGGGGATGTTGATTTTAAACGGAAACGCGTGGAACATGCTACCAAAATTCGTATTTTACCTTAATTAAATCCGAGTCTTCTCAGAACCTGGACTAAAAATAATCCCTCTCCATAGCACCTTCTTAAACTCGCCTTATAATAAAAATTAAAAAACTTATTTTCATGTGTAAATATTCAGTATTATACACCGTTTCAATTGTGCTATAAAACTTAGGATCATTTTTAAGTCGCCTCTTAGTTCTTTGCCTAACACACTAAAAAGTAAACCTTACTTATATGATGCAATGTATTGGGCAACATAAGAAAAAAGGCTTGCAAAGTTCTGTAATTTTGAATAATAATTTCAGGTGGGTCAAACATACATTTATTTGCATTGAGTCAATATTTTGATTTCATCATTTTGACGCATACACATAGCTAGAAACCATTTAAGAGTTAGTGGACTACTTATTAATACGTAGGTGTTGGGAATATGATTTACAGGGAGCCCATATTGGTGCGCTAACCAGAAGGAAACAGTGTAGCGGACGATTACTGTAGTCTTCACTACAGGGCTGCAACCAAATACACACAACAATAAACACGATTGTTTTATCAGATGCTTGACATAAGTTTCTTGCCGATGTGAACTTACTTAAATAATCATCAATATCATCAATTGTCATCAATATTATATATGATGACAGTTGGAGCGAATTTGGTTGGCGACTGATTCGCCGTCACGTTTTGTTCTCGCCTGTGGCTTCACTAGTTTGGTGTTGCCTCCGGTGTTATTGTTGTGATCGATGATTATTTTTACGCCCGAAAACTAGCTTCATGTCGTCAAGTTTCTTTTACGTACAAAAAGTGTGCGAAAAAAGGCTAGTCATAAAATAGGGAAAATATTAAGTCTAAAAAAATCACGGCAAGCCATTTGTACTTCCATACTTACATGTGTCATGCCTCCCAAAAAGTTTAGAAAGGTCAATCCAGACGCATTTCATTCATGTTAAGAAAGCTTTTAGCATTTTCTTTACTAAACAATTTAACCCTGGAGCGTGGAGATAACCTTTAGTTTTTAACTAACTGCCTTACTGAACTTAAAGCTTTGAAAGTTTATCTCATTACGGAAGAATGCAACGGAAAAGTTTGTGTTATTCACTTACGTCGTTTACCTTAGAACTTGTTTCATAATTAGAATTGTTAAAGTAAAGTTTTAAGCTGCTATTATGGAAAGGTTATTGAAACAAAGGCGATAAAATCGTATTATCACAACAAAGAAAACATAGTGAGAGGAGTGATTCTGTATTATATTGAAACTTTAAAAGTTTTGGTAAAGATTTTTACTCATAAACAACCTAAAACTCCCACGTCAGGACTTGACATTAAAACTACACAATTCGTTAAAATGCTTATATAAATTTATCAACACAAAATTTATAGTATAATCTTTTTGAAGAACGAAATAAAGGCATAATATAAACTATAGGTCAGATCAAGAAATTGGCAAACTTTTGCATGCGACGGAAAATAATAATTGAAAAAGTTTTAAAAGATTTCCTATATAATATTATAATTACCAAGATAAGAATATTTCGGAAGCCTCGATAAACATAGAACATGTATCAGTGCTTAGTTAAACCTACCTTCAAAATTAATGAGTATTGAAGCTAATTAAATTTAACTATTCTCAGAGTCCCGGTATCTTTCAATGTATGATTGGGGTAGCGCATTCGGATGTCAAATTGCTCGAAACTGTAATTCATCTTTGGACAGAGGTTTACATTCAATTCTGGACGGACCTTCTGAAAATCTTGACTATTTTTTAGATATATATTATTTGGCCGAATTCTGTCACAAATTATAAAGAAAATTTTTCTATAAAGTATTTTTTTATTTATTATTAAATATCATTTATATTTTGCTCGGACTAAGTAATATCGCAGTTCAGTTAATGTACACAAAAAATTGAAACGCATTTCATTTTCTGTAATTGAAAAAAAAAGTTAACATTTTATTGAATACCTAGGTATTTGTTTCATTTTTTATTGAATGGTAAAGGGCATGTTTGATAATAGTTTATTTATAGTTTCATTGTAAATTGTGAATAAACAACGTTTTAAAAGTATTCTTTCGTGCTCTTGTCTTTCCTGTAGTTTATTCCAACTCATTAAAAATAAAAATATATCAAAACCCATTTGTGTCCTACTCCAAACTTCTTATACGAATAAATTATGCAGAATTAAGAAACCCCCACAACACAACTTTCATCAACTTGATAGGTATTATAGATCAGTCTAAGTACGGGTAGTTAAACGCCGAAAGCAGTTTATAAAATGGCAAGTAGAGGATAGAAAAGCTTCAAAGATGTTTCAATTACAGCGATTCAGGTCACCGCATTAGAGTTCGCCTGGAGCCGGCTCTATGACCATATGGTAAATACCACCGCAACATGAAAGGCTTACAACGCACCTACTACTGAGGAAAGTCTACCCACAACGAGAGAAGAATTATCCACCTATTTCATGATTAAAGTTTAAAATAAATAAATTGTAATCAACAAAGAAGTTGTATTCAAAGTAAATTTGTGTATTATGTTACATAGTGTTGACGCATAATACTGCCCTGAAACAGAAACGGTCATGTCTAAATGTAGAGCTTCACTAAAAACCTATTAATTTAAAACATTACAACAGAAAACTATATTAAACTGAATTATGTAATTAATTCATAGAGCCAAAACGTGGGCTAAGGGAATTTATTCATTTTCGTAAATAAATTGTTCCTTACATATTATTTGTTTTTTTTCCTTTCGTCATTTAAACCTTTTATGTAACATTTGGTATTAATTATTGTAAATAATGTGTCACCATTATTTAATTGATTAATTCATGTACGTATGGTAAAAGAAATCAACTCACGTGCCTTAACGAATCAAGGGGTTCATGAGGCCCCAGCACGAAACATCGCTATAGATTTTATCGACAATGTTGGAGATTTGGAATGGTTGCCGAGCCCGTCTGTAGATCGCCAACACACAAACAACTCACGTCGACTAAACATGCTTAATTTAGTTGATGTGAACTGTCGTTTGTTCGTTGTAGATCTGCAGTGGTACTCGGGACGATTCCAAATTACCAAAATTTTCGATAAATTTCTTTTTGATATTTCGTGCTAAGGCCTGAGTTGAGGTAAAAATATTAATAAAAGGATATGAACAATATGAAATGACTTTGGTTGATCTTTCAACCTACCCTCTGTGTGCTTAGTGGAATCAACTCTCTTATCGCTTCCTTGCAGCGGCTAAACGGGCTCAATTCCTTGGAGCGATATTTATTTAATTTGTGGGTACTGCTTATCAACGAAAACTTTAACGGCGATTTTACTTGAAATTGCCAGCCTCAAACCGCCCTATCGTCTACTTGCCGCATTATTAATGTATTGCCAGTGGCCCGTGACCGGCGTGGCCCGGATTAAAATAGACACTTTTAATAATAGAGTAGATACGTCGTTTCAATTACAAAATCTCAAGTTTTCAGGGGAGCAAAAACTCGCTTTAAAAACATCTTCGATGAGAGACTACAAACAAAAATAGCACATATACCTAATAATTTGTTTTAAGTTATTGTTATTTTGTAAACGGATATTACTTTCCTCATAATTATGTCAATATTAAAAATAGATCTGCCTTAGCTTGGAATTTATTATAAAATATTTCTATTTACATTAGATTTTAGACGTTATATTTATAGAAAACAGTATGTAACACAAATTTCGCAGATTGCACAGAAAATGATAATATTTATGATCTTTTTATATGGAGTTTTTATAGAGTTTTTTGTAACCTCTCTTTCTGTTAGGCAGGAAGAAGTTAAATTTATTGTTACAACAAAATTATCAATTCCATACATTTATGTGAAGCGTTGGCTTTTTAATCAAGAGTTTGTAACAATTTCATAACTCTTAAATATTATTTCATGTTAAAACAACCATGAAGTACAATGCAATTGATTTACTAAGACACACGCTTCAATAATTGTATATTCTTTAAACTAACCAAGGTTGGGAAGGATGGATATCAAGATTAATATACATTACCATATTTATGGGAGGGGTGGTGTGGGGGAGGGGGCCTATGACAGACTTATATTATCGGTCATGGAAAGATATTCTAAGCATTTTCCATATGTGTCCTTTTTTAAAACCTTTCATTACATCAAGTATCGCATGTATAGGTATCAACAGGCATAAGGACATTCATGTCTCAAAATATAATACCTCTAGTAAATACTTGACCGGCCTCCATGGTCGAGAGGTTAGGATCGTCTACTACGAGCTTTGAGGTCACGGGTTCAAATACCGGCATGCGAAAATTATTTTTATTCAATTGATTTGAATTATTTCACATTTCATTCATTTCCAGAGTGGTAGATATTCTAATTAACAGTAATTAAGACATTTAACTGTCAGATCTTTAATTTTTCATCGCTGTGTTAGATTGCATTACGAGACAAGTTATACCGTGGTTTTTCCCGCATATCTAAATTTAACAATTTACTTTTTCCATATAAATTAAACAAATGTTGTTGAACATTTTTGATGTAATTTTTCACCCGCATGCTTATGATATTTCTGTGTTTAGGTGGACGGAATTGGATAGATATTATGGTCATTACATAATGAAACAAAATGGTTAAATCAAGGAAGAATAATAATAAAATATGTAGCGCATCTGATAATGAACTTAATTCAAAAGATTTTTTAGATCATATGGGAGAAGTGAGAGGAGTAGGTAGGTAATTATCAAAAAAATTGAATCCCTTACTTAAACACATTTTTCGGTTCC